>JBBPKJ010000013.1:0-75929 GCA_038089195.1 Brasilioporus rufonigricans | reverse complement strand
CTCCGCTGTGCATCCCTGGGCCTTCCGGCATATACTTTCAACTGTATATCCAGGTGCATCATCAGGTCTATCATATCGACTCACCATGCTGACTCACGCATATAGACGATATTTCCAGTCCCAAGGCCTGTTTAACATTCCAACGAGGATCATGCTCGTGGTTGCGCCGATCAACGTATTCCTAAACTGGTTATTTGGTAGGGGGTCACGTGCTGATCGTTTTCTCCTACTCATTCCGCATTATTTCTATAGTCTATCCCCTTGGACTCTCCTTCCCAGGTGCACCACTCGCCACAGCTCTTTCCTTCAACATCGTGTCAGTAGCTTCTATCCTTTATGGGTATTATTATACCTCTCGGATAGCATGGTCGCCGATTACCCGTGAATCCTTGAATCCGGCCTCTGGTGAGGTTTGGAAGGGATGGGGTCTACTAGCGAGGCTCGGGATTGCTGGGGTCTGTCAGACTGCCAGCGAATGGTGGAGTTGGGAGTTGATTGGACGTTAGTGCCCTGCGGTGTTTTCTCCTGAGCACTTACTGACAGGATCCATGTTGTCAGTTGCCGCTAGCCAGTAAATGGCTATTTATCCCATTCCGTTGGCCGGGAACTGATTCGATTGCTCGTTTGCCAGGCTTGGGCCTGTTGCCCTTGCGGCGCAGTCTGTGTTGCTAATCTCTTCATCGACCACATTCCAGGCGCCGTTTGCATTGAGTGTTGCTACCTCCGTGCGGTAAGTAGTGTGGTGGTGACCACTGATCGATCGCTCTGATACTCTCTGCTTCCATTACCCTTTCCTACTCTCATCCTTTCATACTAAATGCTGCGGATTGTGGTCTCACACCAGGATTGGAAACCTCCTTGGTCAAGGAAACGCGCGAAGGGCTGGGGTAGCTGCAGCGACATCAGTTGTGATGGCCATCGCAGTCGGATGCGTTTTCAGGTAAGTTAGTCTAGTTATTCCGTACGACCCTCAATCGACTCCCATTTCAACCGATTTCAGCACCACCTTTTTGGTCTTCCGCCACAAGTGGGGTTATCTTTTCAATAATGACCGTGGTATGTCCTGCCCTCCACAGCACGTGTAGAGAGGTTGGATTTTGACACTGAGCGTTCGGCAGAGGTCGTCTCGCTCGTTGCGTCCATTCTGCCCATCGTCGCGCTGTTCCAAGTATTTGATGGGACAGCGGCCATCACTGCTGGAATATATCGTGCACGAGGAAGGCAGGTAAGGGGATCCATCCCACATTGAGTCTTCACCTACCATCTTTTCCTTGTAGGTTGCAGGTGCCGTCCTCAACCTCTCTGCTTACTACGCCCTTGGTATCCCGGTTGGATTATACCTTACATTCGTGCGAAGACATTCGCTCGTAGGTCTTTGGGAAGGGTTGACAGTTGCATTGGTGTATTGCTCTGCAGTAGGGGTTTGGAATGGTGTCCGTAACGTCGATTGGGGAGCTGAGGTTGCGATTGCCCAAAGCAGAGTTAGTGGGAAGAACGGGGATGGAGCAAGGGACGAATGAGATCGTGTTAGGAGGTCAGAAACGCACGAGAAGTTTGACAGGTCATCAGTCGAGAAAAAACCAGGGACCTTTGAATTTGGGCCAGATCGCATAACGGGTCCTCTGTGACTGATGTGGATGATAGCTATATCCCACTCATCTATGTAGAGAGCCTGAGATTACAATAACGGATTTTGTCGCATTTTGCCTCTTTGCAGTTAGCAAAAGCTTGTACTATGCTGTACAACGACTTCGGCGGTCCAGTGAGTTCGGCAGTCACGGTAATGTCACGAATAGTCACACCTCTTGGGCTCGTCTTTTTTTCCTCCGGATATCCACTTAAACTCATCCTGTCAACAGAAGGATTGAAACTTCCTAAAAATAGTACCCTTTTTTTCTTCTGCTTGTGTGGATGTCGACCGTCTTTCTGGTTGCTACTTCTTTCCTCGCGTTTGCTACTGTCTTCTCGCTTGCACCTTTGTCATCTCCTTCTATCACTTTTTCGAGCCGACATCACGTCCTATTCTGTCTCTTTCTTCTCTTTCGCAAATGATCTTGATGCTTCCTTATCACGTGGGTAGGTGGGCAGGATTTATATCATCACAGTACAAATAAAACGGTTTGAAAATTCGCTCGTGATAACATACAAAGGCGCAAGCAAGGTATTTGCCAAACTCGATCGGCGTTTCTGAGTAAAAATAGGGGTTAGTCAAACCATGCGTGACGACTTCGAGCTAATGGGGTTCGCACCGCACGTTTGTTTTCCGGCATAAGTTCTGAACACCGACTCTTCCGCCACATCCTATCCGAATCCCCAGCTGAACAGCTGGATACAACACGCTGAAAGGCAACCTGGTATATACGACATAAGGGTTCGAGGGGCTGTCAACCGAAATTAAGCTACGTCCCACTCCCCCCTAGAAAAGGTGATCCATGTCATTGCGTTCTATATGCAACCTACACAAAACGCTGCCAGTCGCCGGCATGCCCTGGTGTCCCTCGCCAAAACAGTACCATAGCCGGGGCTCAAACAAATTCTGTCGAGCTGCCCTAAGCCAAGTTTGATTGCCCGTTGCTACACCCCCTCTTTGGACGACGTTATTTAGGTATGGATGTAGCGCCCTCAAAGTCAGCAGTGTTCGAACTTTGATAACAGAAACTTACTAGTATGTCTAGTCTCGCGCTGCATTGACACCGTTCGTTCTGCAATTATTAGGCTCTTGAAAGTGGACGCACTCAAAGTCCTCGTGGACACCAAAATTTCCAAGGACTGGAACTTCGGAGCACAGTTGCTTACCGGGATCCGGGCGGGGATTGAATTCCGTCACGGGTAATTGTATCCGTGTGATTGTCAAGTGCCCGTCGAAGCTGTTCAGAAGATTTTATTCGGCTGCGGGATGACTCATACATATATCAAACATTCTCTCCAGGAATATCAGTCCATCTTGCGACTGCCTCTGGTGACACTTGTTCCTCATGTCACTTGGTCAATCCGGCACACCACGATCGTTCTCGGAAGACTATGCTATCCTCTCTCACTATGGGGCATCTTCAGGGGATGCGCGGGATCCACAACACACTGAAATACTCTCAAGTTCACCCCGCGGCATCCCTATTGGCGCGAGGAGTCCAGCCAATGCCATTATAAAGGTTCTCCCCGTTTCTGAAAGTACACCACTTCTGCAACCCCCGCCTCCGATTTCGAAGCTACGTGAACCGGCAGACGATAATATACGTGATGTTGTGTCTGTAGAACAGACGCCCACGTCCAAGATGTTCCGTGAGGAGCTCTGCACCCTCTCCACGTATTCTCTCCCCGTCATCGGGTGCGTCCTATCCTCGACATTCTCGCGATCTTCATACTTATTACTCGTGTTTCCCTAGTACTCACCTGGCTGAATTCTCGTTTATCATAGCTTCCGTGATATCAATTGGTCATATCTCTACTCTGGCTCTGGCAGCCGCCACTTTGGCCTCGATGACGGCTTCTGTCACCGGATACAGCATTGTACAGGGTTTCGCATCAGCGCTTGATACCCTCCTTCCTCCCGCCTGGACCTCAAATAAGCCCCACATGGTTGGCCTATGGACTCAAAGGATGGGTTGGTTGTTTCCATCCTACTGTCCATGATCCGCAATGCTAACCAAACGTTAAATAGTGGTCTTCACGGGGATAATACTCATTGTATGTTTAATTATGTTTCACATCGAATTTAGCGTCATCTTACCGTGTACAGCCAATACTAGCAATTTGGTTTAGAGCAGAACCTATCCTCCTCGCTCTCAATCAAGAGCCCGAGGTGGCACGACTTGCCGGGCTCTATCTCCGCTGTGCATCCCTGGGCCTTCCGGCATATACTTTCAACTGTATATCCAGGTGCATCATCAGGTCTATCATATCGACTCACCATGCTGACTCACGCATATAGACGATATTTCCAGTCCCAAGGCTTGTTTGACGTTCCAACGAGGATCACACTCCTCGTTGCGCCGATCAACGCATTCCTAAACTGGCTATTTGGTACGCTACGATGTTCTGATCATTTTCTTCTACTCATCCTTCGTTATTCCCATAGTCTATCCCCTCGGGCTCTCCTTCCCAGGTGCACCACTCGCCACAGCCCTTTCCTTCAACATCGTGTCAGTAGTTTCTATCATCTACGGGTATTATTATACCCCTCGGATAGCATGGTCGCCGATTACCCGTGAATCTTTGAATCCGGCCTCTGGTGAGATTTGGAAGGGATGGGGTCTACTAGCGAGGCTTGGGATTGCTGGGGTCTGTCAGACTGCCAGCGAATGGTGGAGTTGGGAGTTGATTGGACGTGAGTGCTCTGCAGTGTCTTCCCTGCGTGCCCACTAACAGGATGCATGTTATCAGTTGCTGCTAGCCAGTAAATGGCCATATATCCTGTCGTCGTCGACTGGGAATTGATTTACTTTGTCTCCTCTAGGCTGGGACCTATTGCCCTTGCAGCACAATCGGTGTTGTTAATGTCTGGGGCGACCACATACCAGGCACCATTTGCGTTGAGTGTTGCTACTTCTGTTCGGTAAGTACTTCTGTATCACTTTTTCATCGAGGGAAGTCTTCAGTTGACCGCTCTCGTACCTTACGTTACCCTTCTTTACACCTCCCCCGTTTTGTGATGATACACCAGGATCGGAAACCTCCTCGGCGAAGGAAATGCACGAAGAGCTGGGGTGGCTGCAGTAACGTCAATCATGATGGCGGTCGCGATCGGATGTGTTTTCAGGTGAGTGATGGACGCTCGCGTCTTCGTCCGTCTAGCCATCCCGCCCGATTCTTGTCTCAATTTACTCTTTTCAGCACTGTCTTCCTTGTCTTCCGCCACGAGTGGGGTTATCTTTTTAACAATGACCCTGGTATGTCCCATCCCCCACCATGTTGCGTGTAGAGAGGTTGAAATTCGACGCCGACTGTTCGGCAGAGGTCGTCTTGCTTGTTGCATCCGTTCTGCCCATCGTTGCACTATTCCAAGTTTTTGATGGGACAACAGGCGTCACCGGTGGAATATTCCGTGCGCGAGGAAAGCAGGTAGGCGGATACATCCCTCGCCGAGCTCTCACCTACCATCCTTCTCTTCCAGGTTATAGGTGCTATCCTGAACCTCGCCGCTTATTATGTCCTCGGGATCCCAGTCGGATTATACCTTACGTTCGTGCGAGGACGTGCGCTTATAGGTCTCTGGGAAGGGTTGACAGCCGCGCTGGTGTGTTGCTCCGTAGTAGGGGTTTGGAGTAGCATCTGGGGTGTAGACTGGAACGCCGAGGTTGTGACTGCTCAGAGTAGAGTTGGAGGGATCGATGTGGGCGAAGCAAGGGGTTGATGAAGCCGTGTCAGGTGGCCAAAAAAGAACGAGAAAGGGTTCGACCAGTCATGGAACTGAGGAAAAACGAAGCACTTTCTAATTAGATTGATATTTTTTTTCGATCGACATTGGCGATGACTATGACCCACACGTAGATGAGTGATATAAGCATCTTCGTGTGCAGGCCAGCTCAGTACTGTGAATGAACGCGACCTGTGTTGATATCGCCATGATTCTAGAGAAAGTCCATCAAACCGGGTAACAAAGTCGTACATCCCCCAAATCTAAATGTATACACCATTAGTGTGGGAGATCATTGATCGACCCCTGGCATCCAACGACCATCAAAACAAGGTTGTCGCGCGATGCTTTGGAGTACAATGAAGAGTCTAACTACCTCCGGAGAAGGTCCAGAGTAGGCAGCCATAGACCGTGAGTGAGAAGAGGGAAGACGTAGTCCACCTCAGCGGGACGCGACGGCACGCCCGACTCGGACGCACTCAGTGTTAAATCGATTGGGACACGACTGTTCTGGTGTAAAAAGATAGGACCTGTCGATGCGCGAGGTCACCCTACTCTTTCAAATCATTCCCGACGAAAAGTTCCGGGAGCGCATCCATCTAGGTGTCGTGAATTCACGATCGGTCGTGTCATTTTATTCACTGATATGGTAGACCCAACAGTCGCGCATCCAGAGGTATGATGGACGTTCTTGGTGCAGCACGGCCGTAGGACCCGTTCCGCGCAAACGCGCTGTACCCACGCACGAGCGTGATTATGATAGTATTCCAATGCAGAACAACAACGAGAGCACGCTGGGCGACCGAAACGTCCTCAGCCTAGGACAAGCACGATAAAGCAACACGCACGCACGCGAGCAGAAGAAATAAACCATCCTCGTGCACGTCATCGCGCCCTACACACGACCTCTCCGTCCAGCCCCAACATGAGCGCCTCGCGCGCCTCGAGCCACTCGTGCTCCTTGCGCTTGGTCTTGACGACGGCGATCTCGCCGAGACCGAGGGGCTTCACGGTCTGTGCCCGTCGCCCGCTGCAGATGCGCTTGATCTCGCCGGGGTCCATGAACACGCGCCGGCTGGGCATGCTGATGAGGCGCATGTGTGAAAGCACGGGCCGGTCGTCGCGGTACTTGAGCTCGGCCCAGATGCGCCGCTGGGGCTCGCTAACGTGGAGAAAGTCGGAGGGGGACGGCGAGGCGACGGTGCCGCGTGTGAGGTTGCTTAGAAAGCCGGCGCGGAGGAGGATGGCGAGGATGGCGAGATTTTGTTTCGAATGCTCGACGGCGAGGTAGCGGTGTCGGGCACGAAAAGCATTTTGGACGCGCGCACAGAGGTCGTATGGAAGAGGCATCGGGACTCGCTTTGAAAAAAAAAGTCCGCCACTACCAAGTAATACACGTCGATTACATAACATCTGAATCATATCGTACATCGTCACCCAACATGCTTGCTTCGTCTGGAACGGTGCACTGTGGAAGAGCGGTCCAAACTGGATTTGAGCGATTTGATCGCTTGGACGATTTCGGCTGTTCCAACATGTTCAATGCAAAGCAATTCCAGAGACGTCGTCTTACCTGCCAGTTTGGCAGTATCTGCCTCGAAATCGTACCGCTTGTTTCGGCTGTCTCGCTGTACGACGACCTTGAAGAGCGTCGACGTCTTTTGTGATTGTTGGCAGACCAAGACGCTCTTGACGTGAAACGACAGGGTCTTGCCGCTGTCGAACACCGCCTTGGCCTTGTTTGCAGAGGGCATGATCTTGGCGCGGGGGTATGGTGAGATCACCGTCCATTCTCGACCAGCTAAACTCACATGAACGTAGACACCGTCGATAGCCAGGGTGCGTTCCTGACGAGCCAGCATGGGCAATTTGCGGTATATTGTATACCGCTGTGTTTTCGTAGGCGTCTGTGAGTGTTGTTTCGGAGAAAGTAATAGAGGGGCCAACCTTGTATGCGGCGGTATAGTCCGTTCCACTGCCGTGCTGCGTCTCGGGGACGTCTGAAATCCTCTTGAAAATAGACGCTAGTACGCACACGTTCAGCGGTGCTGCAACCGGGCAATGAGCTCCACAAACCGTTCGGGTCCGTGGTCCGCATAGCACGGGTTTCGGGTTCGATACCCATTTGAGGTAGCATGGACCGCTTGACCAAAGTGAGTTCACGTTTACCTTCGAGGGAAGCTACGGTACGATCCAAGTAGATCAGTATGTTCAGGTCGTTGAGAATGAGCGCATAGTCTTTTGGGTTTGCGAGTTTGCGCCTGCGGCAGACGAGTTCCAGTGCTTCTTGCATGTACATGCCAGCCGAACTGAAGAACGCGTGAGATTCTGAAAGAACAGGTAAACGAGACCCATACACAGGTATTGTTGTAGAAATGTGGACAGCGTCAGCGGTATCTGCGACACGTATCCGAAGAAAGATGGGAGGACCGTGACTCGACGACGGCCCAAGAGACGAAGAAAGAATGGGGGTTGTGCCGAAAACGGAGCTTGTTCCACCCACTGGAACGGAGGGTGGAACAAGACTAGGTGCAGGGAGTGCGTCGACCTTCTTTGGTGCAGCCATGATCCTCGAAGGCCTGCGCTGAATCTTACTTTCCAGCTGCTCGTTCTGTTGAACTAGAAAGGCAGATTCAACACTTCTCCTCAGAGTGGAATGAGAGGAACGCACTTTGAAGTGAAGTCGCCGCCAGGATCGCGAATGCGTCAAAGTTGAACTTTGTGATTTTCCCAGTCCGGTCAGGGGCTGAAAGGTTCTCGATGAACGCGATCAGGCGACACATACAGCACACTCACGGGGAAAATCCTCATCGACTTCGCCGTCGTCCTCGGCGATTCGCATGATCCACCCTATGCCAGACAACTTTGGATCGTTCTGACTCACGCCCTCATTGAGCTTCGGAAGCCAACCCTCTTCCCAATAACTCCACAGGGCAAACCCGATAACCTCTTCGACGGTGGCATCTCGTCGCACGTTGAGGGCCATGGCTTTTCCCCTCGGGTCGTGTGCGTGGGGAAAGAAGACTTTGACGTCCATCGATGCAGACTGTCCGCGCCCGGAGATGGCGCCATAGAGTTCGTTAAAGGGGTTGGCTGAACCACCGATGGAGGCAAGCATCGCGGACAAGGCGGAGGGCCTTGATAGGACTGGAGAGACCGCAGTCCGCGTGAAGACGATGTCTGAGGGGGAAGCGTCGATGATGGGTTGTGATATGGAGAGACCCCTTCTGCGGCCTTCCGGTCTGATGATGAGGGGGACTGTGGGGGGTGGCGGAGGGTTGACGATTTCAAAGTGGGCATCTATGCCCTCGTCATGCTCGGGTGCGGAGTGGGCCTCGTGGGCCTCGTCGGTGCCCCGCGCCTCTGAGACGGGGCTGAGGCGAGACCGTGTGCGTGTGTGCGAGGATGAGCCCAGGGCATTAGACATGGAAAGAGCGGATGCTGGCCCTGACAAGACGGAGGCTACGTCGGAGGCGCTGTCGAAACCTGCACCGGAGGTGCGTGTAGCAGCAAAGTCGCTGTTGTACGGTCAGAGAGGCGAGGGATGGGAGGGAGAGGAACATACGGATCAAATTCATCGCCCTCGTCCATATCGTCGGCACGGTCGACGACATCGAACTCGTCGTCGTCCTCGAGGGTGCCGTCGCCTTCCTCGGAGGAAGATACTTCTGGATTGAGATACTTGTTCGCGTCGGATGCGTGTTTTGGGGTGACGGCGGCCTGACCACGGCGCGCGAGGATGCGCTGCCTTCTGCGGGCCTCCATCTCGGCGGCGCCCTTGAACTTTGGGACGAACTGGGCCTCCTTTGCGGGGGGCTCTGGAGGGGGATCGTCTTTAGACAGGTCGGGCTCCTGTGGGCGCGGGGTGTCGGTGGGGGGTTCGGGGTCTGGCTGGACGAGACTGCGCCTTTCGGCGATCTGAGAGGCGCGCCTGGAAGCGGAGGCGCGGCGGCCGGAGACGCGCATGCCCAGGGCGCCGGAGCGGTTGGCCATGATGGTCTGGTGGTGTCTGATGGGGGGTGGCCTGTCGTCGGGGAGCTCGTCATCGGATATGGGGGGGCTGGCGGGGTAGTCGAGCTCTGGCCAGCGGGCGGGGTCTGCGAGGGAGGCGGCGAGGACGTAGGGGTTCGAGGGGTAGGAGGGGCTGAGGGAGATGATGCGGGCGCCGAAGGGATCGTCGACGTTGCGGAGATAGGAGAGACGGAGACTGTGGACGAGATAGCTGGGGGGACGTGAGCGGGCGAGCGCGAACCGAGTCGAGGAGAGAGACGCACCCTGGATCGCTGACGAGGGACATGGCAAAGTGCGCCGGTTCACACCCGACCGCGATGTTGGTCCCGGTTGCGTGCAGGTTCGGTACGTGTTCGCTTCAGCCTCGCCCGCCACCGCTCCAGCTCTTCCGTCCAGTCCCCTACGACCAGTGGCTCGTCACCCACCTCGACGACGCCTCCAAGGTGAACCAGGTCAAGCTCTGGATCCTCTCCAAGTGCAACCTCGTCCAGTCCCCCGGCCCGCTCTCCCAGCGCTCCGTCTCCCCCATCGTCTTTGCCTCCACCCCCCGCCCCAGGGCTTCTGTCGACAGTCTCGACGACGGCTACAGCGAGGACGACGAGTTCTCCGACCACGACCTCCCCCCCGCCCCCATCTACACCCACCCCGATCCAAGTCCGTCCCCGCCACGCACCAGCCCCCTCGTCGACCAGTACGCCCTCCTCTCCTTCTCCACTGGCTCCCTCCTCGAGGACGAGTTCGCCCTCTCCTGGTACAACCTCCGCCCTTATGAGCTCCTCGAGATGCACCCCGTCGGCTTCGTCGCACCCCTCCAACGCGACGTCCTCGCAGACTACATACAGCCGTACTTTCAGGCCAGGGTCAGAGTTCTCCGCTCGGTGTGGAACCACAGGTCCGGCCCACCTGGCATCGACACCGGCCACAAGCTCGCCCATCGGCTCGACGCCCTCTCCACCACGTCGAGCCCGCCGCACTCGGAAAAGAAACGCAAGACAAAGGTCGAATGGAAAGCGCGGTGGGTCGTCATTCACCAGGGGGTCCTCTTCGTTTGCAAGGAGCACGTCGTGCGTCGTCCCGTCCGTGCTGACAGCACATCCTGAGCCCTCCATTCCAGACCAATCCTCCAATCCAGCAATTTGCGTTGAGCGCCATGACAGCGCTCCATGGCGCCGACGCACTCGAGCGCGCATTCTCCGTCGTGGCACAGCCCCGCGTCGTCTGCATCAGGTTTCGGCCTCGGTCACTCTCACTGGCTGGCATGGCTTCCCCTCCGCCGTCCTTGCCATCGTCTCCGATTTCGGAAGAGCTGAAATTCACTATTCAGGAGCCCGACCCGGCGTTCGACGTGAAACCGACGACGGAACCAGAGGACACGGGTGAACACCCTCACGACGTCCGCAAGGAAAAGGGCGAGTGGATCGTCCTCGACATGCTCGACGATCATGGTGGGTTTTCCCGACCTCTCGTCGTACCATGCAGTAACATGCCTTCAGCCTTTTCGAGCATTCTCCGCATCCTTCACCGTCAAGCTTCTCATCCGATATCCTCGTCCTTTGTGCCATCGCCATCCATCATCGTTGCCCACAACTCCGTCCTCTCACCCACCGCGTCATCGTTTGCTTCATACGACACGATTCCTTATCCTGAATGGCGCATCAACACTGTCGAGAATGCACGTAAAGCCGGTATGGGCGATGTGGGCAAGGCTATGGCGTGCGTACTCTGGAGCGACAAAGGACTCGGCGAGTCCCTGTTGGGTAACATCCGCCACCATCGTCAAGCCTTTTCGCAGGAAATGCAGTACAAGATCGCCTTCCCACCAAACATTTACTGCGGATCCGACGACGATGGTGATGATGAGAGCGAGATGGAATGGGAAGGATGGATGAGGGACTTGGAGCGCCAAAGTCAGGTCAAGCAGCGGCCAGAAAAGCCCAGCAAGTCTCCAGCGCATTTTAAACGGGCGCACATTCATCCCAGCACGTCACTACCCTCGCCACCTCTTTCGGAAGCATCGCCCTCTGGCTCCCCAAGAGTCAGATCACCCTCCTTTTCCGTGTCACAACTGGCCGCCCATACACACTATCCTAATATCGGTAATGTTATTCAAGCAGGTCATGGCTTCCGTCCTCCAGAACACTCCTATTCCCCAGAAAAAATCAAAAACACGACTGTCAGTACTGTCAGCGTCGGCATGGCACCCTCGCCTCGGCGACGCTCCTCGACGCTCCTCACGGACTTGGGGATGAAGAAGCGTAACCATGAAAAGGGCAGACAAGACAGAGGGCCGATCGCCTTTGCGAATGGGCGGACCGTGAGCATGTCCGCCGGCCTGCACTCGCCAAGCACCTCTATCAGGCACGCCCGTTCCAGCTCCAATCTGAGGGTGTCCTCTTCGCCGTATGCGTCGGACGTGGCCGAGTCCGCAGGGCATCCAGGCCCCTCTTCGCCGTCGAAGCGCCAGAGTGCATTCATGCGCGGCATGTCTCTGCGGGCTGGGAAGCTCGTCAGGGGACTCGAGTCCGCCATCGACTTTGTGGACGAGAAGACTATATAATGTGTCCCCGATTCTATTATTTCTATTTTGCGTGTATGTACTACTACCTCGATAATCCCATATTTATTCGATTTGCACAAGTGAGACAGAAGCCTTTCTAGTTCCCAAAACCGTCGTAGAGGCGACTCGTCCGCTGACTCATCCCGCGACCTGCGACTTGGTCCGTGCGCAAGCCACGAAACATATATAAACCCTCGCGCGACGTCCTGATTCCTTACCACTCTGGCCTTTTGGCTTAGATCAAGTGTAGTATCTGTTCTTAATAGTTTAACCACTATTATGAGGGCACCGCCCTCATTTTTTGGTTATCTAATTTTTGCCGCCCTTGACCCCCGCGAGCTCTGCTTGCAACTCCGGGGGCGCGATGACCCTGCCACTGCACCACCGGCTTGTGTCGTCGGGGGATCTCTCTTGTCTTCTTTTTACTGTCTCTCCACTTAGTGTCACTGGACACTGACCTGGGATTCAGCAAATGGATTGCAAGGAAATGTTTACAAGGCAAAATCTACAGTACTTGTACAAACAGTTGGTGAAAACTACTCCCAAAGTGGTATCAAGGCACCACTGTCCTTTTTTGTATGACAAGACTGTACTGTGAACTCCTTGATTTCGTTGCTCCACTGGAACCGATCCAGTCCAAGCATCCCAATGTCATCATCAGAGATTGGCGTCTGAACAGAGATCTGATCGCCTGTGGACTGCCTTGTGTGCATGCTGGTCTCGGACATCAATGGCGAGAGTGTTGAGCCAGGACTACAAGTAAAGGGTGTCAGCACGATGGATCGCTGCCGCAAGCAAGATTTCAGAGGTTTCTTGGGGGTTCCTCTGCCGCTGCGAGAGGAACTGGAACGAGTACGTAAAACGTCCATCGGCGTTGGCCCCATCTCAGCGTGCCTCTTGTCCTCCGGGGGTAGGGTGGCACCCTCGCCAGTGACGAGACGGGTTTGCGGCAATGACCCCCCAATGGCGAGGCCTTGGCACGATAGCGACCTCTTGTGACCAGACCTTGTGTTCGTTTTTCGGATGGGGTGGATCGTCGTTTCCTGAACAAGACAAGGGCTCATCGACGGTCCTGCATGGTTTTCATTGCGCGTCTTTGACCAAGACGCAGATACCATACACGGGGAAACGACCCCCTTGCTCTCGTCGGCATCAGAGACTCGACCACCTGGCGTCCTCTTCTCGAAAATGTGATGCTGGGAGTGAAATACCCTTGCTACGCTCGCCAGCGGGGAGAAACGAAGCGGTGGGAGATACTCGCAGCCTTGAAGCGGATACGACTTGACAGCCTCGGGACCTTTGGGCAGGTGAAACGGAAGGAACAAAGGCAGGGATGGCAGAGGAGGCGCAGGTTTGCGAGGACACTTTAACGAGCACCTGCATAGCTGTATAGAGTCCCGCGTGCCCATGAGCGGGGATCGTGTGACAGCGTCGGGCGGGAGAGCCGAGAGGAACGCGTAGTCGACTTGGTTGCTGTCGCTGGGTCCGTCGACGAGCCTGATCGAGCAAGGGCTGGCGCGTCTGGCGACGTTGGGAATACCACACCCGGGCGATCTCGCGCCGTGGAGCTCACCGAAATCACCGTAGCGGAAATGCCCATTGGTCGAGGTATGTCGCTGCACCGAAAGAAGCGCCTTAGAGGAGCTGCTACCGCGACACGAAGTGACTCGGGAGGACGCGGACGACGGTAGTAGGACGAGCTGATCCGCGTGGCTCGAACAGCTGGCATGAGTTGTCGATTTCGTATAGCAGGAACCAGAACTGGAATGTCTCGTCTTGGCGCGCGCGGAACGAGTAGACTGCGTATGGAGCTGGTACGCAAAGGATGATCGCCCCCTCTGTTTGCGTCGCCAGGCCTCGTCCAGCTTCGAGGTCAAGTTGGTCTCCCAGGCGGGAGATCCGAGACAACCCACCAAGAATCCCCGATGGCGGTTTCCTTGCTTGTCGAGACTTGAGGTGGTGGGTCGAGTAGTGTCATGTGGGGCATGAATCGTTCCCATACGACGGTGCTTCATGTACACGAATTTGATGGCGAGAAAGACGAGGAGAAAAAACAAACATATAAAGATGACGATCAGCGGAACGTACGTTCGACTCGTCGCCGAGACCGCCGACGTATACGAAAGAGGAAAAGCGACAACACTGCGATACGGTACCACGACAAGGCAGAGCTGCGAAAACTTCATCCCGGTTACTGGATAGATCAGAAGGTGAAAACGTCCCAGGTTCAGGTTCGAATTCCCACTGCATTCCAACGGCAGGGCCATGTTTCCACAGATCCATCTGATTTAAAGGCATTTGGCTCCACCAGCTCTCCCGCGGATATCTCTCCCTCTGCTCGCATCGATGCCTGCCCGCATTCTCGCCTATTCCGCAACTGCCGGCTACAGACATGACAGCATCGAGCCGTCCATCGAAGCCTTAAAGGCTAAAGCATCCTCGATCAACGTCGAGTTTGATTTCACCGAGGACAAGAACCAATTCACGGACGCGAATCTGGCAAAGTACGACGCCATTCTGTTCTTGAACAACTCGGGCATCAGTGCGTAGTACGCTCGACATCAATGGCACTGTGTGTGTTGACGTACCGACAACACCGACAGTCCTCGACGACACGGGCAAGGCCGCATTGCAAAAATATCTCAACTTGGGGGGAAACTTTATTGGCGTTCATTGTGCGTCCGACGCATTGCGTGACACGCCATTCTTTGGAAAGCAGATTGGTATAAGTTGTTCTGCACCTCTGTTGGTGTCGCATCGCTTACCTGAGTTCTTCCACACAGGGGCATATTTCGACTACCATCCGGATATTCAAGAATCGGTGAGGTGTCGACGCTGTAATCAGGGGAATCCTATTCTGATCATCTAAAAAGGTGGTCGAAGTCATCGATAACACTCACCCGAGCACCAAGCTGCTCCCTGCGCGCTGGAAATTGCTCGACGAGATGTAAGACACGAATCGAAACTTGCGCATCTTCTTGAACAAAAACCGTAGGTATAACTTCCAATCGGATCCCCGAGTGGTCGGCGCAAAAGTCCTACTTACGGCGGACGAGTCCAGCTATTCAGGTGAGCTGTTGTTCAGGGGCGTCGAAAGGTTAACCACAAGATTTCAGACCCCGGAGAGAAAAAATTCAATCATGGAACGCCTCATCCCATAGGTGAGTACACCCCTGGGCCCATCATCACCGCAATTCTTACCATAGTCGTAGCCTGGTATCAAGAACGTGGTGCTGGGGTTGAACTAGATGGTATCGCCGGTCGTAGCTGGTATACTAGCCTTGGGCACTGCAATGAAATTTGGAGTGTCAGTCAGGTTGTAACTCTACAGTTCTCCGGGCTCACCCTCATTAGGACGAACTCTTCTTAGGACACGTTTTGGGTGGAATAACTTGGGCGCTCGAGTCAAAGACTACGCGAGCCTTCAACAGCAACGCCAAAGTTGGAAGTGCACCTTGAAGTGTGTGAATGAGTGTGTTGTGTATTAGTGGTGTGCAGATCTGTATACAATGCAACATGTAAATAGCGGCACGAGTGATGAAAGTTGCTAAGGTATAGGTAATGATAGCAGGAAATGAGTGGGCATTAAGATGAGATACCGTGAGCAGAGTGTCGGCCAACTTATTGATGCCTGCACTCGGGTTCACCACCCATCCCGTGATCGTCGTAATCGTCGTCATCTTCATCCTCCCAATCATCTCCGTCCCCCTCTCCGAACTGCGAGGCAAAGCCTTCATCAAAGAAGTCCGAACTAGCCGGGAAACACCGTGAACGCACGTCCTCGAGCTCAGCTTCTTCAAAAGCCACTATGTCAATAATCTCCGGTGCGGGTTCTATGTTCGTCTTCTTTGGAGGAAGGAGTTTTGCAAGTGCCTACAAGTGAAATTTTAAAAGTTTGGTTCTGGAAAAATGCTCATACGCTCACTGCTTGGTCGACGCTTCTCAACCATTCTTTGTTTGGCATCTCAATTTCGAGGACGATGTACAGATCACCCTTGTGATCAGGATTCTTGAACGTGGGCATGCCCTCACCGCGCAGCTTGATGGTTTGATTGGGTGTGATGACCTTGCCTGGTGGACTGGAGACACTGACACCTCGACCGTCCAGGTGAGTAATCAGGATACGAGAGAAGCCAAGAAGTGCTTCGGATAATGTGATCTTGACAGTCGCAAGCAAATCACTTCCGGAGCGTTCGAATGAATCATGCTGCGCCGTCTTCAGACGGAATATAACATCTCCAGGTGGAATATTGGGCTTTGAGCGATTGTCAACTATCGATGAGGAGTAGTTTGAGATGACTCACTTGCTGATCACCAGCACCCGCTAGAACAATACGATAACCATCCGGCATCCCCTTCTCGATGAAGATTTCCTGTCGTGTTTTTTCCTTGACTGTTTTGTCACCCTTGCACTTTTTACACCTAGATTTGCGTAAGCCAACGTCGCTAATAACCACCAAGGCACATACCGATCCTTTTCTCGAATCTTGCTTCCTTCGCCATTGCATTCAGAACATTTGACACGTATCGTCCCAAACCTGGAAGGACCGACATGGGTCTGCGTGAAATTCCACCCTTTGCCTTCACATATCGTACATTCTTTGGGTTTCGCATTCCCTTTGGCCCCCGATCTAGAAACATGTTATGAAGAGGAGTGATTTCATACGTGTCAAATATGCTAACCCGTTACATGTCCCACAAATAACCTCCTTTTCCATGTTAATCTTGACCGACTTGCCGTTGTAGAGATCTTCAAGCGTGACCTGATAAGGGATTTCGGTATCCTCGCCTTTGCGTCCGCTTGAGCCAGGTCCCCCAGCAAAATCGAAGAATGTCGCTCCTCCACCAAAAAACTGAGCGAAGATATCTGCGGCATCGGATGGCATACCACCGCCACGTCCGCCTGGGCTAGTGAAACCATCCATACCATCTCTATCGTAAATCTCTCTTGAATCTGGATCACTCAGAATCTCGTAGCTAGTTCGCGCCGTTCAATAAAAGGACAGAAGCGAGAGGAAAGAACGTTGTACGAACGCCGCAGCCATCTCTTGAAATTTTTGCGCCGCTCCTGGGTCGTTGGGATTCTACGTGAATGGATAAGTTCATGCTGATATCCGAGGTAATCTGGAGACGAACCTTGTCCTGATTGAACAAAAGGGTTCAGTGTTAGTCACAAAGGATTCACGACACTCACAGGATGGTGCTCCTTTGCCTAGGGTGCTGTCAGATGACGCATCACTCGACATTCATTGGACTACGCACTTTTTTCCGATACGCTTTTTTGATGTCATCTAACGGGGAACAATAAGGACGGCGCTTGGTCAAGTCGAGGGCGACACTCACTCTCGGAGGCGGTCGGAGGTACACCTAACAGCTCGTAAAGCTCGGTTTCGACAGGCACTGGCGTCAACGTTGAAATAAAAACGAGATGGACGAGAACGGGACACTTACTTCGGGTTGACGGGGAGGGAGAGAAATGGCGTACCACTGGCAGCTTGTACGCGTTTTTAGACGCGAGATTCGGCAAGTCGACG
Source organism: Brasilioporus rufonigricans (assembly GCA_038089195.1). NCBI lineage: Eukaryota > Fungi > Basidiomycota > Agaricomycetes > Boletales > Boletaceae > Brasilioporus > Brasilioporus rufonigricans. The sequence continues at coordinate 58,474 of JBBPKJ010000013.1, read as the reverse complement.
GAGTTTGAAGCAGCTCGCGAAAAACTGATCCTCGCTTTTTGTTTCCCTCCTCGCCAAGGGCTGTGTCATTCCGGTGGGTCTGCGTCTTCCATTCTTGCTAGACCGTGATGCCGGTATTATCTACATTGTCCGACCAGCTTCACGCCGGATTTGACGAGAAACCATTCTGAGTTCTTTACCTTGCACAAACATGGGCGCTAATTTCATCTCCTAGGTCCTGCTTTTCCGCTGTACGTTGTACTCTTCCAGAGGCTAATGCCGATTGTATGCGGTAGAATAGTCTGAATACCCTTATGCAATGAACTTTTACTTCGAAGCTTCCCAAATCCTCGATCGTCTTGACGCGAAACAGGGATCCATCAGAGGCTTACTGTCCACTCTCCCTGCAAAAAATAGAGCTAGGACTGCTGCCCTCGTTATTGAGACGCTGAAATGTAAGCCTGGGCGTCTGGTCGTGTACTAGGCCGTTGAAAAACTTGTTCGTGACAGACAAGGCAGTCCTTTCTGACGTGATTGCGGCCTCCAAACTCCTCACTGAAGAAAAGAAAGTCACATCGCTGAACTTGGCACTGGTCTTAGTTCATGATGTTCTTTTGTCTGGTGGCATTCAAGCGGGGGATGGCCCGGTGAAACAGGCGATTCTCCGGCACAAAACGCGACTCCGGAGCGAGCTCCAGCGCATCAAGGTCAGGCGTGGCGTAAAATCTGATAAAGAACTGGCGCACCCCGGCGATGAGAGAGCGGGTAAGTGCTCTGTATGCGCGTTAATCATTGGAAGATGAGCTCGACTAGCCCGCATGCCGCGTTATGTCCGAGTAAACACTCTCCTTTGGACGACGGAGGAAGCCATTCGCCATTATCAAAAGGAAGGATTTCAATTGTCGGACCCGTTTTCTTCAGAGTACGTTTGCTGTTTTATCTCCATCGCGTCTTTGTTGACCAACCCACAGGAGATCCTTTGCTCGAGACCAGCACGTCCCTGACCTCTTGCTTTTCAATCCCCACATGCAATTTCATAACGATGTCCACTACAAGACTGGTAAAATTATCTTACAGGACAAGGCTTCCTGCTTCCCGGCCATCGTACTTGCCCCTCCGAGCAGCGAAGATGCTGTAGTCATTGATGCAACGGCCGCCCCTGGCAACAAGACATCACATTTAAGTGCTTTGATGGGCGGCAAAGGAAAAGTAGTGTCTCACCATCTCTCTTCAGCAACATGCTTACGGTGCCTTTGAACTTAGCTCTATGCCTTTGAAAGAGACAAGAAGCGCTTCTCTATACTCAAGACAATGCTAGGGAGGGCTTCTTGCAAGAACGTGGAAGCCATCAACACTGATTTCCTCAACGTCGATCCCTTGGATTCACGGTATGCCAATACCACGCACATGTCAGTCGTCGTAGTGTTCGATGGACCATTCACTTACCCTATGCAGTCTGCTTGATCCGTCCTGCAGCGGTTCTGGCATCGTTAACAGACTAGATCATCTACTCGAAAGTGGTAGGCCATTCAGTAACGTCCCTAGTGCAACTCTGAGTCTCTGTAGAACATGAAGAAGACGAAGAGCGAGAAGAACGTTTAAACAAACTCGCAACCTTCCAGCTCAATGTAATAAAACACGCCATGGAATGTCGGTAAATGCGACACGACCACTCAAGTTTTGGATTGACCTCCAATGCAGTCCCACATGTCCGGAGGATTGTTTACTCTACATGCAGCATATATGCCATCGAGAACGAACGCGTTGTGTGCGAAGCATTGAGATCAGGGGGCGCCGGCAGGCGCGATTTCAAACCTGCTTCCGCGGGGGAGGTGCTCCCAACCTGGCATCGGCGAGGATTACCAGGTGAATTGGATTCCCCAGGTGAGAACGACAAACCTACATCCATCGGCCGCGTGACGCCTTAGATCGAACAGAGTACGCTTCATCATTCATCCGTTGTTCACCAGACGAAGATGCAACAAATGGCTTCTTCGTATCGTGTCTTGTCAGCACCAAAGAAACTCAAGCCGTGCATTCCAGAGACAGTTTCACAACAAAGAAACGAAAGAGGGCAGGAGGGGGTCTGCGGGAAAAGCGAAGGAAATTGGACCAACAGTAATTAACTGACTCATGATCGACAAGGACAATAGACATCAACAGCTCGGATTGAAGTTAGGTAAAACAGGGCTACTGTCGATGGATCGATAATCACATTTTTCACTGTATCGTCCCTAAAGAACTTCTGTGGTCAGCTGCGGTGAGTACAGACCCTACGCTCTTGGGGTGCTAGACGAAGCTCGATGAGGAATGTCCGGGACTATCAGGACGAGGGGTCGGGAAGATGGCATATAGAGTTATCTAAGGATTACCGTGGAAAAGGTGTACGAATTACTGTGCCGGGGTACTGATTTGCTGTTGAGCGTACTGTTGTTGATAGTATTGGGCATAGCTGGCGGAGTAGTCGGATTGTTGACCATAGGTGCCTGGAGTGTAACCACCTGCGGACCATTGCCCAGAACCATACTGGGCAGCATAGCCACCACCGTAAGCCTGAGGTGGACGATACCCTGAGTTTTGTTGCTGATTCGATTGCCACATCTCTGGTCGGCGCCAAGGAGGAACATTAGAACCACCCGCTGTGATATCGTGACCAGCTCCAGCGCTACCCCATTGACCCCTTCCGCTATCTCCTCCAGGTCCCTTTCCTCCCTCCCCCAGTTCAGCCATCAGGCTAGCGTACTCGGAGTCAAAACCTCCTTTGGACAGAGCACCCGGAGGGCCGGGAGGGGGGGGAGGCGCATTCGGATCCTTGTTAACCTGACAGTCGCGTGCCATATGGCCAGCGCTTCCACAGACACGACAGATGATATTAGCAGTGAAGTTGCGCTGTTCGGGGCAATCATATTTACGGTGACCAAGGCCACCGCAATTTTGGCAGATCTGATTTTCGTCGTCACGGAGAGTACCATTCAAAGCGGCGAGTTCACGAAGCTGGTTGCGCTTATGATCATTTTGTCCTTCCGGGGTAGAGGCCGCCTACAATACTCGTCAGTAATGGTGAACTTATCGAGAACCAAAGAAAAACACACCGTCTCTATCACTCTATTAATCATCTTGACACAAGCTGCTACCTTATCCTCAGAATCAGCGATGACGAGGCAATGCAAGTCTTCTTCAGCGTCATCAGCGTACTGATCTGGTCGTGCTTTACCCTCCTTGACACTGCCTTTACCACGGATGCTAATCTTTGCACCGCTCTCCCGTTCCATCTTCTTCAACGAGTTACCACGAGGGCCTACCAGAAGTCCAAAGAAATTGATCTCTGGAAACTCTTTGACGGGAATATACACCTTCTCCGAAGGACGTTGAGAACGCTTCTGTTGATGATACTCGACAGGCGGGCGAAAATTGGGGTCGTTTTTCATGGCGCGATCCACAAGGCGAATGCGTTCATCTTCGAGTTTCTTCCGATAGCGGACTTCACGGGTATTCGTGCGACGTCCATGACCGTCGTATGTAGGTGGAGGAGACGGAGACCTGTCACCTCGGGTAGGTGTGGGTTATAAGGATGACGGAAACCCACTCACCGTTCTCGTTCCGGAGGAATAAAATCATTCATCCTAAGTTTTCGGTTAATTTCCTCGAGGCGCAGATGAATGGCGTAATTGTCAAGTTGAGCCTGCGAAACACCAGCGGCTGAAATCGCTGTCGGTAGACCAGGAATTTCACACTTGACTTCGCCCCAGCGGCTACGCCGCTTTCGGGAACCATTGGCATCAGCTGTTATGAAAGTAAGAGATGGTAGCATGTCAAGGTTAGTATCAGTCAGCAGCTAAAATGGCAAGCGATTAAGTGGGCCCTGCTGATCAAGCAGGGAACGGAAGAAAGAATCCCACCGGACAGCAAGGAAAGAAGACACGACATTGTAAGCGCCGCTATTGAATGTTTCTTGACTTACCCGCGGATCCATTTGGTGTCTCCTCTCTTCCCCTCTTTTCCGGTTCCTGAGGAGTCTGACGGGGATAAGCAGAGGGTGATGGCTGAGCAAGCTGCGGGGGATTGATTTCCTCCACGGGGGCTGGTCCAAAACGGCGGCGGGTTCCAAGAGGAACTGCGAGGAATGTCAAAACAATGAAAACAGCAAGCGACGACCAGACTCACCATCATTAGTTCCAGTGACTTCACGAGTTGCGGGTCTCCACATTGAGACTAGACAAAAAGGACTCAGTGGTAGCGGACGACGAGGGACAGAAGGAAAGATGGAAATGAATCTCCGAAGAGTCGTCTTCCCTGATTATTGACAAGTACAGACTCCGCTCAAAATGGACAGGTGCTGACAAATCATCATGACTCGCTCAGTGTTGGCTCCGCAATGACTAACATTTCCTGGAACAGTACCTCCAAGGCCCGAGTGGATATACCCTGTCGCACTAGAGAAAATGACTGCCAAGCGACCTGCGGAAGGTAGACACATCCCCTACCTCATCTTTCCTGCGTGCTTTATAATTTATTCGTAAGATCCTGTGGCATCGACCTCGACATCGAAGCGACCAAGACGAAGCGGAGACGATGGTGACTATGTCTATGCAGAAGAAGACATCATAAGTGAACCGGCTGTCGATACCACTATTGTGCCTCGTGGTGCGACGATCAATTTCAGCGCCCTCACACGCAAGCTTGCAGAATCCCGGCGTGCGGCAAACCTCGGTGGCGAAGAGAGTTCCTTGGATGCCCACCGTCGTCAACAAGACTCGCTAGTATCACACATATTCATGGCTCAAGACTTTTCCTGGCTACATCTAAAACCTGATCATACTTCGCGTCCTCTTTGGATCAGCCCAGAAGATGGACATATCATCCTTGAAGCCTTTTCTCCTATTGCAGAGCAAGCTCAAGATTTCCTTGTAGCCATTAGTGAACCTGTCAGCAGGTGCGCAAGTGTTGCTACTCGACTTGTACATTACACGTTCAAACCAACGTCGCTAGACCAGCTTTCATTCACGAATATAAACTCACGTCGTATTCTCTGTATGCGGCAGTGTCAGTAGGGTTGCAGACCGAGGATATAATAGAAGTTAGTACAAAGTAATTCGCCCATTTATCCTACCTTGATTATTGATGCGAGTGTTAGGTTCTCAACCGCTTGTCAAAGGTATGTTGCGCTGAAGATGAGTGGTCTCCTGGGTTGACAATTGTACAAGGTACCGGTGCCAGAGAGCATCATCAACTTCATTCGCGAACGAACCTTGTCGTATGGCAAAGTGAAGCTGGTTCTCAAGCATAATAAGTATTTTGTAGAAAGTAGCCATCCAGATACTCTCCAGCTCCTGCTCAAAGACAAGGTTATTCGCGAAGCGCGAGTGGTATCTCAGCAAACCGATAATAGTATCCGAGCCGCGACCTTCACCACCTCGAAAGCACCAGTTAAGGGCGCTCTTGTCATCCCGGGAACCAAAGATGCGGAGAAAAAGAAGGACGATGGTGTTGCGAGCCGACCGCCTGGAGTCCATGGAACGGCTTCGTCGGACTCTGATTTGTTCGCGTCGATAGTTGGGGTAGATAGCGGTATGCTCCCCGAAACACGATCATTGTCACTGAACTGAATGCCACTTTTTGCAGATGACATCGAAGAGGATGACGACACTGTGCACGCTTTTGAAATAGACGATGCGAAAATTGATGTAAGTTTTCGGCTAAATTGTCCGCGACTGGGTTTGACACTCCTATAGGATGTGAAGAAGCGTTGCAACGAACTGGAGTATCCCATGCTCGAAGAATACGATTTTCGCAATGACACCATCAATGCCAATTTAGATATTGATCTTAAACCTGCGACAGTGATTCGGCCGTATCAAGAGACCAGCCTAAGTAAGATGTTCGGAAATGGGTAGGCTTGATCACAAGTGACCCTGGGACTTCAATGACTTCGAAACAGTCGAGCCAGATCTGGAATCATTGTACTCCCTTGTGGGGCAGGGAAGACCCTTGTCGGTATAACCGCAGCATGTACCATCAAGAAGTCTTGTCTTGTCTTGTGCACATCTTCGTAGGTTTAATGTCACTATAGCGTCCTGTGGTTAATTCATATTTCTGCGCAGAGTCTCTGTTATGCAATGGAAGCAGCAGTTCATGCAGTGGTCAAATGTCACCGATCGGCAAATCGCTATCTTCACCGCAGACCAGAAGGAACGGGTATGATTTTCTCTCCAAATTTCCTTTATGCCCACTGACACTGGAAACTAGTTTGCCGGTGATAGCGGTATTGTGGTCTCGACTTATTCAATGGTCGCGAACACTCACAATCGGTCACACGAGTCTAAGAAAATGATGGAGTTTCTAACCTCCAGGGAATGGGGTTTCATCCTATTGGATGAGGTTCATGTCGTTCCTGCGGCCATGTTTCGACGCGTTGTGACCACTATTAAGGCACATTCAAAACTTGGTCTTACAGGTGCACTGCTTTCTCTTGACTGACGCTGCGTGACGACTGAGCATATACCTTGTAGCGACACTTGTCAGAGAAGACGATAAGATCTCAGACCTTAACTATATGATTGGACCGAAGCTTTACGAGGCTAACTGGATGGACCTCGCCGCCAAGGGCCACATAGCTAATGTTCAGGTTTGTGATCTGAGAACCGCGGACATATTCGGTTATTCAATAGTCCCAGTGTGCTGAGGTTTGGTGCCCCATGACACCCGAATTCTACAGGGAGTACCTTCGAGAGCAGTCGCGCAAGCGGATGCTCCTGTACTGCATGAATCCTAAAAAGTTCCAGGCCTGTCAGTTTTTGATCAAGTTCCATGAGACACGAGGAGACAAGATTATTGTGTTCTCCGATAATGTATACGCGTTAGAGGTAAAGTACAATTTGTATGTGAAGCGTTTTTGGTCTTACGCGTTATCGAACGCAAGGCGTACGCAAAGAAATTGGGAAAGCCCTATATTCACGGTGGTACTGGCCAAGTGGAACGGATGCGAGTTTTGCAGTGGTTCCAACACGACTCGAACGTAAATACGATTTTCCTTTCCAAGGTAGGATCTTACCTTTATGACATTTGGAGTACCTTCTATTTATGTCGACTCCAACAGGTTGGCGACACGTCAATTGATCTGCCGGAAGCCACTTGTCTCATTCAAATCAGCTCTCACTTTGGATCGCGACGACAGGAGGCACAACGATTAGGTGAGGATTTCAACCATGACAGGTGTCACCAGACTAAACTTGGTGTAGGTCGCATTCTAAGGGCGAAACGCCGTAACGATGAGGGATTCAATGCATTCTTTTACTCTCTGGTGTCCAAGGATACCCAAGAGATGTTTTACAGCACCAAACGACAACAGTTCCTGATTGATCAGGGGTACGCGTTCAAAGTTATCACACACCTCGACGGACTCGAGGACTTAGAGGACTTGGTTTACAAGACCAAGGACGAGCAGATCGAGCTTATCTCCTCGGTACTCTTGGCCAATGAGAGCGAGGCAGAGCTTGGGACGGACATACATGCCTCAGAAGGTGACCTTGCTGGAACAATCACTTCCAAGGATTTCGGTGTAGCAAAGTTCCCGAGCGCTCAACGGACGACTGGCTCGCTCACCGCGCTGAGTGGCGCCCAGCACATGTCATATGTGGAGCAGAACAAATCGGCCAACAAGAAACTCGCTCGAGACGCAGCGCCGCGACACAAGCTATTTTCTAAGCGCGATAGGGACAAGGCAGCGGCGAGAAAAGAGGCTAAGGTGTCTGGTCGGGCATAGACAGTTCCATCGATGTTAGTTATCAGGTGCTATTAGTGCGATCGTGTTACGTCCATAGATCTTTGATGGTCGCGCTGTCTCGCGCACCAGGGTGCACTGCATACGTACCTTGGGCTAGGTCCGGGTGCAGGCAGCGTGCAAGGCACGTGAAAACTAATCAATCCCCCGAAATCAAAGGGGTGCAAGGTAGTATGGACACGAGGGGGGGTTCTAAGAGGGTGTTGCTGCCCAGCGGTAGCTTTTGCCAAGAAGAGGAGACGGTCTGCAACGAAGAAAAATTTTCAGGCGAATCAGAGTGTGTGCAAAATCTCCTCTGTACCCCCACTAGGTACCTATTTTTATTTTTTATTTTATTTTTCCGGATCGAGATTGACAGGAGCCACGCCGACCGGCTGGGAAACGGCGGCATGGCGACTTCGTGCGGAGATCCAAAAATGGTCTGGGCCGCAGCCGACCCCGATCGAACCCGCATTTATGCGGATGTGTGATCCTTGACAAACAAAGATTCATGTCCGATGAACACTTCGGAAGGTCCCTTTTATATGTTCTCTTGAGTTCTCTTTCCTTGGTCTCCTTCCTCCTCGTGGTCACCCCACACCGATTTTTCTGCTCATTTGCGCCATCGTATCTCCCAACGCTATGTCTTCCAAGCGTGGTCGCAAGCGAAACGACAATCTCCCTCCTAACAGAGCCAGAGATGTCCAACGAGCGTTTCGTGCACGGAGAGCTGCACACTTGCAGGTGCGGGGTTTTTATCTCTTCTATTTGCAATTATGCGACCCTTCGTTCGCAAATTTCAGGCTCTGGAGATGCGTGTGTCCGAGCTGGAGGAGGAGAATAATTGTCTGCGTGCAGCACTGAACTTACCTCCAGCTAACCGCCCAGCACTCGGCAAAGGTCCGACAGGAAAAGATAAACCAAAGACCCTTGATAACCCAGCGGTGCCGCAGTCCACATCCAAAAGCCGTGATTCTTCGCCGATAGGCGAATCACCGTCTCCAAGGAGATCAGAGTCCACATCACCGTCAGTCATCGGTGGAGCGAGTCTTCGAACCCCACCCATTATTGATGGAAGCAACTGGGACGAGGGATTCATGATGAATGACCAGCAGTCGACCGGTTCTCACCTCCCTTCCAACACCCCAGTCACATACAACATGCGCCCAGTTGCGCCTTCGACCGTCCCTCAAAAGAGTCCTCAGCAGTTTACCTTCTCCACTCCCTTGCCTCCCCGTAGCCTCGTCTCAAACAGTGTCCCCAGCCATCCATTACAGTCGAGCTACGCGCATACAGCAGACCGGCCTATAACGAGTGGTTACAACGACATGAACTACCTGCTTTGCGACGTGCGGGAGACTACTCATTATTCTTATCATTATCAACAGCCTCCCTTTTCAGGGGAGAGCCCCATCTCCTCACATTCTCCCCAGCTTCCTGTCCATTCACAGCCACCACACAGCGCTCAACGCCACAGCATACAGCAGACGATGCCGTTCCAACAGCGTCGGTCGCATACGGAGCCCCAGGCTTTCCGTCCGCTCGGCAGCGATCTCCATCTTCCTAGTCCTCCACCTCACCAGGTCACGCGCCTGGCATCTTCTCCGCCTCCAGCGATCCATGACGTGCGATCGCACTATACCCCACATGGGAAGCACGTCAATCCATTACCTTGATCATCGACCTCCCTGTTCCTATCCCCTGTTTCCTTTTCCCACTTGCTATGGTTGATCCTCGTCCGGACATTCCCGTATTTTCAAATCACGTCGAGGACGTGTGATCAAGATTTCTGTATCACTATCGTTTGTGAATGCGCTTCCACGGTTGTATGACTCCGCTTTATAGTAGGTGTACTCTCGACACTATTTACTCATACGTCTTCTATTAATTGGCTTTCTCAACGTCACTTTTCATTGTGTCGACGATGGCAGGTTTACGAGGGTTTACGCTACTGTCGGTAATTTCCATTTTCAAAAACGACAAAAAGTTTTTAAGGTGTACTAGCTATCACAGCCACTGTCGGTGGCGATATCCGTGTGCCTGCCAGAGGGTCCGAAGGTCAACCTGTCAAGCTGTTATTTGTCCCCAAGTGGCGTCCCCAGGCAGGAGCCACATGTCACACCGGCTGGACGACCCGAACTAAGACCCTTTGTACATTTATTCACCTGCTCATTAGTTTGTGCATTTCAATATCATTTATCCACAATGAGATCTCCGATCCGCTGTACAAGGACGCAACTATCGACTATGACGAGTGTGACGGGTGCCCGCAGCCCAACAGACGTTGGACGCGTGGACGGTCACATGGGTTCATGTACACGTATGACTGCATAGGTATCGACAACAAATGGGGGTATTGTGGGACAGCAGTTACGCCGCCGTGTCGAGTTGACACCAGTTGACCTTGGCCTCCGCGCCGTACTTCTTTTCTAGCCAATCATTGGCAGCCTTGAAATGCCCGTTGCCCAGGAATCCTTTGTGAGCGCTAAACGGCGAGGGATGCTGGTCCAAATCGAGTAAGTGAGAAATGGAGAAGTAACTAACACCAAGTACATACGGCGCTGCTCAGGATCAGGTGCTTAGTCTGATCATCGTCATCAGGTCTAGATACGTCGAAAGCAAGGGGGAAAAAAGGCCCACCTTATTCAATTTGGCAACCCTTTTTCCCGCCCACGCCCCCCAAGCCAGGAAAACGACACCACGTCCGACTCCGTGAGCGTCGGGATCATTGCGGCCGCCCAGGTTTGCACCCCCGTACTTGTCAACCACGTCAACGACCTTATCCGTAAATTCTTCCCAACCCTTTCCGGCATGCGAACCGGCTTGGTTTGCCTTGACAGTCAGACACGTGTTAAGCATGAGGACACCATTTTCAGCCCAGGCGGACAGGTTTCTGGATACACCGATACTGTTAGGAGCATCACAGATGGCATCATCTTATCAGATGACTTACCCATGTCGAGGAGGTTTGAATTCGGGGTATTCTGTCTTAATCTCTGCATATATCTACGATTCTCCCCTAAGTTGCGCTGTAATACATGTGTAGACTTAGCTCACGTTTCGTAAAGACGGAGGTACAGTAACGCCCTTTGGGACTGAGAAGCAAAGTCCTACGAAGCCGCTTCCAATTAGTCTCGGCTCCGGTGGAAATACTTGGACGATACACTAATGCTCACCGTGTGCCTGATTGGGACCGTGATACGGATCTTGACCAACGATAACGACTTTGACCTTACCCAGTGGCGTGTTGGACCAAGAATAGATGTTTCGAGCTTTACCGCGATAAACATAAATCATCCGATGTTATAGGAGTTGTGACGAGCTTACGGGTCGGGTAAACCTTGAGACCCTTCACGTCGTCGTCTGGACCTCTTACGCCCTCTTCCCAGAGAAATCTTTTCAGAGATATGAAGTATGGCTTCTTAATCTCATCCTTGAGAACCTTGAGCCTAGAGTGGTGGCGTCGAGTTTGAGACTCGAAGATAGCCACGGACGAAGAAAAGGCGTTTGACTCACCAGCTTTTACCCATGCATTCACATTCCAGCTTGAGCAGATGCCTGTCATCCTCTGGGATTGACTCTGTAAATTCGCTCAGGCTGAACGGGATAAAGTTCAGGCGCTGGAGACCAGCAGAGGCCACTGCTGTTGTCTTGGCAACAGGTGCGGGCGAGGACGCGTTCGAGGCGTCCAATTTTGCCTTCTTTGCTTCTGGCTGCCCAGTCCTTTCTGGCTGGGAGTTCTTTGGGGCTGCAAACATGTCCATGAGTGTACGCTGTCGTTTCAAGGGGTTTGAGACCGACTTGGACGCGTTGGACGCGTCCTGGGAAGTGCTAGGCGTCGTAGACGCATCGTCTGATGATGACGTGCTGTTTTCCACATCTGCAAGGTAAACGACGGGTGTTTCATCCGCCATCTAGTGGTCGAACGAGAACAAGACGCGAAACCGCTGTACGCGCGCGTTTCCAATTTACGCGGTCGGACTCAGGGCTGCGGGAGACATGCCTATTTTGTCGATGAATCCGCTGCCGGCCGACCATTCCAGCGCATTTCAGAACGATATAGCATCCAAAAAATAATAATATTCGGACTTTGAATCTGGGAAACAATAGGCAATAGGTCTGGGCCACACGACCATGAGAGCCTGTGAACAGTCAAGCGTCTTCCTCAAAAACATGCCGAGTACTCGTCGACAGATGTTAGAGGAACATATTCCCCGGGTGTTTGGAGACTTTATGTTGAATATTGCTTGAGATCTGTGCAATCGCTGGTGATGCGGAGCTCACTTAGTGTGGGGAATTGCATTCGGGGATGCACATTCAAAGTCCACTTGTACACCAAAAGTTTTTGAACCGCTACATTGTTCTGAAATGAAATGGGCTGTCATAATTGCACATTGCATCCCTTTTGAGATCTGACCAAGCAAAAACTGCGTCTAGTAGGTTAATTACACGTCGCCGAAATTCGTCAAACTGCCTCGCTCAGCCTCCTCCCCGTCACCACCATCCGCCAAGAATGCTTCTGGGCGCGCAGATTCAGCCAGGAGGCCGTTCCTTAATGTCCGGTCGTCTAAACGGCGTTTGAGCTCGCTCAGCGCAGATGCAGTACCGCCCGATGGCAGCAACGTCGATCTGAGCTCCACATACCATGCCGGGTCGTCGAGGTATGGCCACCTTCTCTTTGGTCTGTCAACCTGACGCGGCAACATAGTGACGACTCGGACTCGGACACAGCCGGCGAGGACACGGACGACGGGCAGCATCTCGACCGTGGACGTCGTGCATCCTTGAAGAGCCTACGACAAGACGTGCGGGACACGCTGCGCAAGAAGAAGCAACAAGCATCTCCCACACGACGCACTATGAGTCCCATGTTTACAGAGCACACTTTGGAACAGAGGACGAATGGCACGTCGGGACGTAGGCAGTCGTTCACGCGGTCGCGGTCTCCGCATGTTCGTACAGTGAACAGTTCAGGACATAGTCCTCATCAAACGACCAGTACCCTTATGTCCCATGCTCGTCATCGTGCCCCGCCGACATCGTGTGCTCTTCTCCCGGGCGAAATTTCTCTCCAGGTTTCAATCCCGTTCACCGGCACATCCTGGTCATTCTCCGCCGACACTCGAACTTTGGTGGAATCCTTTTTACTCCTTGGGTCTTTGTTTTACGCGAACCGGAAACTGGTTTTGGCTTTTAGGTTTTTGGGCACACCTGACTCTTCACTGTCATCAGGTAAGACCTTCACGATGTTAGGCGGCCTATATGCACATTTCCTTCACAGAATTAGACATACTCGTAGTTATTTGCATTATTTACGTCATTTGGAGGCACTCTTCCCTCGTCAAGAGGACATCTACGTCAGCTTCTAATCTGGACGATGTTCGCGCTCCGTCTCCACGTATCGAATCTCGGGAAAATAGACGTGGCAATGGATTGCGTTCGCCCCAGAATAGATCACACTTCGGGCTTATGTGGATGAGTGTACCGAAGAACTTCAGGTACGTCTACTTATGCTGCGGGAATCTGTCCGTGTCGCTTATATGATTCAGGGACTGTCCGGATGATGGTGCACTGACAGGATTGTCATTTGCGCCCCTCATCTCAGTTGCCCTGCTGTGCTCCTCGCTCCACCAAGCTGCATCACCCAACCCCACTTTGCTACCTTCTGATTGGCTGATAGAGCCCCCTCGTGTTCTGGAAGATGCGCACCCACCATTGTCTGCTCTCGACGCATTGACGCGGTCTAGGCGCAGCTTGATCGATTATGCAACCCTCTGTTCGTTCATTCTCCTGGTCCAGATCCTTTCTTCATCGTGGTACGAAGCAAGGTACTGCAAGGGACGGAATGTGCCTGAGGGCGAGCGTGGTTCTGTACCACGCAGCGAAGCAAAACGGACATGGACATACTGGATATATTCATATTTCCTTACCCTGGTCGCGCTGTTCGTCCGATATTTGCTTGCAAGCAATAATATCGGCCTGTGGCAGAGTGAGTACCTTCTGAGATTGTATGCACTCAACTGGCTCAACCAAATGGATAGGCCTCAGCTATTTTGATATTGTCATAGGCTCTGTATTCTTCCAGTTCTGCTTATATGTCGCTTTACGATTGGCTCACGGAAGTTTCACACTTGGTGAACTTGCACTCGTATGCTTTGGTGGATTGTGTTTGGGTACAGAGCTACTCAATCTCACGAGAGCACGGGTATGTAAAGGAGTAGAAGGGTGAACGACGCATGCTGACTATCCTGAACTAAGTTATGGCCGAAGAGGACGCCCTTCATCAATACTTATCGCCTCCCAACCCCTCTTCTCATCTATCAGATTGCCCTCATTGCTGGATCGTTACTTACTGGGTTCTTACTTTCCCCGCTACTCGCTCTATCTCGACATATAGCACAGCGACCTGTTCGTCGGCTCAAGTTTCCCCATGAAAAACCCAGGCATCGACGGGCTCTCGCTGTTGGATTCTATGTTGGCGCAGTCGTGGTTGTGGCCGGTCTCATTGGGTCATGGACGTGGTTGTGCCTCGGTAAACGTAACCCGTGGTTGTGGGCAATCTTTTGGATTCTCCAAGGGAAGAGGAAGTGGACCCGGCCACTGATGCTGGGCTACTGGGCATTGCTTGGTAGTATAAGCGTCGCGGGATGGAACCGACAATTGTCGAGGTCTCGGAGGTACAAGACACGAAATGCGACAGCCAACTTGGGAGACAATGGGACCCTTTCAGCCCCGATGATGCAAACGCAAAAATCCGCAGAGCCTGTGACAACTCCCGTATCATCTACGGCAGGTTTAGGGCTTACTTTTGCAAACTTGCCGAACCTTCCAAATTTGCCCAACGGGACACAGGTGGCGACAGAGCTGCTGGACGCTGCCGACAAGCACGTTCCGACGCTGAGTGTCAATGCTCGTCGGAAGTTCTTCCATGGGTTGGCGGTGGTCATGTTTTTGCCCGGTGTGGCGATTGACGTCAGTCGTACCTATTTCCGTCATGCATGGTACTGACGAGTGGCACTGGGAGAAACAGCCAGCATTTACACACTTGTCGTTCAGCGCTGCATTTGCCTTATTTATATTTGCGGAATATGTGCGGTACTTTGCCATTTATCCGTTCGGTGCGGCTGTACACCTATTCATGAACGAGTTCCTGGACTACAAGGACCGCGGCACGGCGATTTTGAGCCACTTTTATCTGTTGACGGGATGTGCGGGCTCAGTGTGGCTTGAAGGGTGAGTGGGGTGGTTATGCGTGGGATCGGAAGCTGAGTGCAGACGAACTAGGCCGTCGCGGATTCTGATGTACACGGGCATTCTCGCGCTGGGCGTGGGGGACGCGCTTGCGTCGATAGTAGGGAAGCGGGTTGGGAGACACCGATGGTCGGCGAATTCGTCCAAGACGGTCGAGGGGAGCATCGCCTTTGTGGTGTCGGTCACAGCGTGCGCGTGGGTTCTGCGTGTGGTTGGTCTTACGGGGCAGTTCTCGGTACGCATGTCGGTTGAGTGAGGGTGTCGGGTTGACGCTGACGGGATGGATCTAGATGAGACGATACGGGGTTGTTGCGGTGTTGTCGTCATTGTTAGAAGCACTGTCGGAACAGAACGACAATTTGACGTTGCCACTGTACATGTGGAGTATGCTTGTAGTCGTGGGGGTGTAGGTGGTGGAGTCTGTCATGTGACCGGGTAGTGGTAGTGGGGAATGTTATTTGTGATTTGCGCTGCCGTGCTACGTCAGTCTCCTCGAGTGCACATTTCAAGCCCGGGTATGTCTCTCTCCTTCTCCCATTCCCCTCTCATTGCATCCCCCCAGTCATGCCCATCGTTCCATCCACGTGACCATGCCAATCCCAGACAATGACCCCCGCCCTTCCAAGCTCTCCGTGCCCGCCCTCGCGACCCCGTTCCCCCTCCTCCAGGACCCCTCCTTCCAGATGCCATTCCAGCTCTTCCAGAACCAGTCCGAACGCATGCGCAGACCTTCCAGACCCGCAACAGCCTCCATTCTCGACGGCCCATCCGTCTTTGTCCTCCCGACCCCACCCGCTCCCTCAAATCAAGATTCTCTGGTATGTCCCCCTCTCCTTCTTGCTGGTTCGCAGCCCACCTCCTCCCAGCTAACACCACCTCGCGCGGACGGCGATGTCTCCGACTGTCCCCCTCGCTGTGATGCCATGAGTGGTATGCTTGTCTGCTCCTTCTCTTGCAGGCCTTGATTGACGATTCTCTCTCCCTGTACCCCAATGCCAACAAACCTGCTAAAGATGGCTTAGCGTCAATACCTGATTCCCGATCACAAACCCCCTCCGACTGTAATTGGGTCTCATTCATGACTGCCTATGCGACAGGCCAGTGGAACCCTCACAGGACGCCGCATCCGCCTCGTTCTGCACTCGACTCTGCTTGGCCCTGCGTGCGGCCTGCATCTTCGGATCTCCACGCCTTCACATCTCCAAATAAATCGAGCCAGTCTGGTCCACCTTCATTGGATCCCTTACTTCCTGGGCACCCTGTCTTCTTGTCACCAAATGCTGACACAGCCAGTGACAAGGAGCCCAAGAATCAGCTCACCGTATCACCAGAGAAACACTTCTCGAAGCTCCCTCCACCGCCAGCTTCTTTGATCGGCCGTCGCTTCCGTAAATCGTTTAATGATCTCAGACAAACGACCACCCATACGATGCAGCTTTCTCTCGATGGTACCCAGGGCTTGACTATGGCTCCAGACATGACCACGGCCGCGGCGACTATGCGTTGGGCTGCTGCCCGAGTCAACATATCGCCACTCGCATTACCATCTCCAGAGCATGAGCTCACCGACCCCATGCGTGGTGTACATGCTGCCATCCCCGGAGTTCATGCACCTGAGTGTAGCCCTCCGCTCAATCCCGCGACCCCCGGCAACAACCGCAAAACACGCTTGGGTAGTTTCTGGGAAGGGACCCAGGACGTGTGCGATGACATTGACAAACTCTCGACGATCCCAGGCTCAAACCCCGCGTCGCCAACACGCTCCACACTAGATGGCGACTCTCACCCTTCCGTGAGCCCGGCTTGGAACATTTCGATCCCACCTGCTTCTGCGCCTTTGCCACGACAGTCGCCCGAGGAACAGCCTGAAGAAGACTATTTCACCGCATCCAGCTCACGTGCGAACACCTTGGACAGCGAGACTCACCCGACCCCCACCATTTGGCAAGAATTTGTGAATGTTCTGCGAGACGACGAACCTCTCGATATGAATGTGGCAAGTACTCCAACCTTGCCACGTAGAATATGTCTTACTCGCCAAACATCCTCTCCGTTACCGATTTCGATCGTCTCGGAGAGAAAGCTCCCAGGTGGTCGACCAGTCTCCGAGACTGTAAGCAGCTACCTAATAGGACGTGCCGTGAAGGAGGAGCAAATGTTCTTGGAGCTGGGATATCTCGCTCCTCCTAATCCTCCTGATGAGCTCGAGAGAAGGCGCGCGCTCTACAAGTAAGAATGTCTTGCCACGCGCACGCTCATGGTGATACATTAATAACTGTTGATCAGATTCAACATCTGGAATACTGCACCCGATATTAATTTTGATCGAATTGCTCATTTGGTCAAGCTTGTATTCAATACCAAAGGCGTGTATATATCTCTTGTCGACGGTACAGAGCAGTATGCCATCCTTACTACGACCCAATGAGACATGTCACTAATTTCGGGACCATAGATGGTTCAAATCTCAATGTACGTTATCCGGTCTTGGCCGTTTTGCCAGTTGCCCATTGATGTGCCAGGCGGAACATCACTCACGCGTTGTTCTCGCCTCACTTCATTTTGTGCACATAGCATCCTACAGCGGTATGTCCTCGTGTGTTATCGTTCCACGTCGCGCTGATATTCCCTAGTTGTGATGAGCCTACTGTCGTCCTGGACACGCTGGCAGATTGGCGCTTCGCGAAGAATGTGCGTGAGAATGTTGTAGAGCTCGTATACTTCCAACTGTTGATACTCGTCTAGCCATTTGTGACCGGGAGTCCCCATACTCGATTTTACGCCGGCGCACCACTGCGGACCCAGGAGGGATATAACATCGGCAGGTAATGCATGCGGACGTCCTGCCACAGATGACTAACGTAGTGATAGCCTGGCGTTGATGGATGATTCACCGAGGCAAGATTTCTCTCCTCGTCAACGACATACTCTCAAGGAATTCGCGGTAGGTCAAACGTGTGGTACTTTCCGTGCTATTGACCATTCTAAAGGCCATCGTGATGCGTGAGATGGAATTGTGGAGAGACAAGGTTCAGTCGTTCCTAAAAATACCCGATCTTTCTAATAACCTTCTACGCAGATCCAACTCCGCATACGAGATAAAATTCAAATATCCGTAAGATTTCTTCCTTGACATCATGTCATTTTTAAAGCGTGTTTCCAGATGGAACATTTTAGCAGAGAATGTTTGGAGATCGACCAACAAGAATCCCGGAATACCGACTTGTACTCCTCGGCGTCTATGGACAAAGTATATGACCGCGCAGCCAAGCTTGTGAAGCGCACACTGGATGTCGAAGAAGTTCTGGTCATGGATGTCTCGCACTGTGATGTGCTTGAAACACTCAGTGCGGAAGCGACTGTTTCGGTGGTCATGCACCACGGTGATGCTCAGACATGTGCGACCTCGCGGACACTTACCCCTGACGAGCAAAGCAAGCTCAACACGTTTTTTGAGCAATTCCCAGACGGCAAGATCTCAGAGGGGATCTTACCGATTTGCTTCCGACCCTTTATGCCGACTCACATACAGTATGCGTTAAGTGAGTGAAGGAGCTCATTTCGGTGGTCAGTTACCAACTGACCGCGATAAAGCGGTTCCTGTCTTCAATATAGACAAGCGACCGTTTGCACTAATCTGTGCCTACAATGCCTCTGATCCGTCGCGGCGTTTCGTAAGTAATAGGCGTTCGCAAATGTCAATTTGTTCACATCGTTCGTGTAGTTGGAAGGTCATGAGCTGTCTTATCTGCGTGCAATTGGTACTGTTTCAAATGTGCAAATGAACACACCTAACGTCACGTCAGGTGTAATCATCCTCTCCGCCGTGCTAAAGCGACGCATGATGCTCGCAGATCAGGCCAAAAGCCTATTTATATCAAAGTGAGTCACTTTGCTGCGCTTTGTCTGCAAGGTTTTATGCGCAATCCAGTATATCCCATGAACTACGAACGCCACTTCATGGTGTAAGCTACAATTTCCCCTGTGCGATTCTCAATTAAGGGGTCAACGTAGATACTAGCAGCTGCGGAGTTATTGGCGGACACCCCATTGAACCACGGTCAAACGTCCTTCTTGCACACTGTCCAAGCATGTGGTACATCGCTCGTGGAAACCGTCAATCATGTGCTCGATTTCACGAAACTCAGCGGAAACATGAAGTCAGGTGGTGTCGACAATGTCATCAACCGGGCAAAGTATAATTATTTGCAGCTTCTTTCAGTTTAAGCTCACAACAACGTCCAGAGTGGACCTGGAGCAACTTGTCGAGGAAGCGATTGATGGGTCATGGATAGGCTATTGCGCACGGAATTCATCCAAGGGCTCCGAAATAGGCAGTGTATATGCGCCCAATTCGAATCAACGAGTCCCGAGCGTTATGACTGCTCCAGAGTCTTCGCAGATCGTCGAGATCATCGTCGATATTGATCACCGCGAAGGAGTACGTTCATTGAAATGTACTTCCCGCTCATTTTACTGAGGCCAGGGTCATGTAGGGGTGGATACTGAAGTGTGACAGAGGCGGTATACGCCGAGTGTTGATGAATTTATTCGGGAACAGCCTCAAGTTTACATCAGTAGGTGAACTATCGTCTCTTTGCGCCTTCCCTGACTGGTTTCACACAGAGTGGCTACATTCACGTGTCTCTGAAACAAATATCTGCACCTGAGGATATCGAGAACAACACGGTTAAGATAGAGCTTCGTGTAGTTGATAGTGGTAAAGGTATCAGTCAGAATTTCCTCAAGGTCAGTTCTTTCATCACGAAGATAGAAATTCGCCGTTCATACACATCACCAGAACCACCTGTTTCGTCCGTTCTCTCAAGAGAACCCTTTACAGGCCGGCACGGGATTAGGACTTGCAATCGTGAGCAGCATTGTCCGATCCCCGAGCGTCGCCGGCAACGTAGAGGTCGTCAGCGAGGAGAACACGGGGACAGATATTAAAGTGGTCTTTGAGGCCGAGATGCTTGAAGAGGGCTCGAGTCACATTCAAGACCCATTCTTCTTTGACGATCGAGTGCGACCTCCAGTTGTTTCCTTCCTTGGCTTCAAGAGACCAGGTCGTGGTGTTCAGCTCCTCAACGAGGTTCTCCGCAAATATCTCTTTGCTTGGTGGGGTTTCACGCCTCAGCAAGAAGGCGCCGAGCTTGGTGACATCGTCATTCTTAACGAGGATCCATCACCCATTATCACTGCCCTTGAAAAAATGGACAACCATCGCTCATTCGTCATTCTTTCCTCATGTCGGGGAAGCCCTCGTATAACGGGGATTTGCAACGCATATGAGAACAATGGTGGCTTTTGTCGCGTCGTACACAAGCCCGGTGGGCCTTTCAGACTTCGTACAGCCTTGAAGCAACTCCTCCGGGCGAGACAGCGACAACAGCATCGCTTGCAGAATTTCAACTCGCGATTGAGCTCCGAAGAGAGTGTCTCTCTCCAATCCACCATTTTCGTGGATGACTTTCCAGAAGCCGCCGTCGAGAAACACCGACGTGGGAGCATCGATAGCTGGCCAGACCAGCCGACGTTACTATCCACAGGCAATTCCGGCGTTACGGTATCTATATCTCCAGAGTTGGAGAAAGATATTGACTTCCAACTCGTGGACGGCGAACAGACGATACCGGGTTTCAGTAACTCAACACTTTCGGCTGGTCCCAGCGGGACCATGCTCAGGGCATCGCTCGGGTCAATGGGATCGACCAAATCACATTGGAGGGTACTAGTTGTAGAGGACAATAATGTACTCCGTAGCCTGCTGTGGGTGGTCTCATACCTGGTCATTTGCGTTTTGGCTGATTCATTTGCGAGGTAGCGCCAAGTGGCTCACTAAAAAGGTAAGGGAAGTCACAGACGTCGGAGATGTTCTCTTACAAGTTCTTGAAGGGCTTGGAATGTCGTGAAGCTATGGACGGTCGCCAGGGAGTTGAGATTTTCCGGGCAGAAGGCCCTTTCGAGTGAGTAGCGATTCTCGTGTCTTGCCCCATGTCTTAACTTGGCTTAGCGTGGTGCTATTGGACTTATCAATGCCAATCCTCGATGGTGAGCTCTTTTGTGGGACATTATTTTATGGGACAGATAACACATTTCTTAACAGGAGTCGGCGCTACTGTTGAGATTCGCCAAATTGAGCGGGCGCGTTCAAGTCATCAGTCAAGCGTGATCCTTGCGCTGACAGGGATGTCCTCACTTGAGGATAAGCGAAGAGCATTTGAGGCTGGAATGAACGGCTAGTGTGTATTCATTCATGGAAACCAACCCTCTCGATGGTCGCTAACACGATTTGCCAGCCTGGTCAAACCTGTCGCATTCAGAACGTTGGATGATATGTTCCACAAGCTAGGCCTTACTTGACTCGGCTCACCCACTGCATTTCATGATGTACATACCACGACACTCTTGCACGACTGGACGTCGACACCGTTTAGACTTTTTTCCAGGGCGCGTTCATTTTTCATTCGCTCCCGTCATGCCCAGCATGACCTTGTTGATGCGCTCCTTCTTTTGATCTACTGTATCGATCCCCTCCATGAGCGGTTAATGTCCATCTCCTGTCGTATTTGCTCTGCCACACCACATCGCCGACTATTCTTTTTTGTACACACGAGCTCCGTAATTCTGTCGTCATGCATCTTTCCCGTCCGATTCCCCGGAATGTATTAGCTACTCACATAATGTAGGCTCGAGTTTCTGAATGTATGATACGTGGTAAGACGGTGAGCGACGCACGCCCCACCAAACTTTTCAAAGGCGTATGTGCGCCCGTGCCCAGACATAGACAACGTCTTCACGTATACGAATCGAAAGAAACTGCTTGCTCCACGTCTACATAGATAGTAACAAGATATAATACAAATATGCACGACGACATGCCCGTTCTGTTGGAGAACGTGACATGTCCGGACGAGTGCCAAGGCGTCGCTCGCGTTCACACGTATGCCCACTTGCCCAAGCCTTCTACCCACTCCCTGAGCTCCGCCTTGGACGTGCTTGCAAACGTCGCTTCCAGCGTGTCCGAGCCTTGCGTGGGGGGCGTGGGCAGGTCGGACGCGTGTGGGGGTGGGGAGAGTATCCCGAGCCCGAGTCCGCCCACATCCGTGAGGTACGTTCTGAACGTCTCTGACGCAAACCGTTCAGATTCGAGCGCGGAGATGAGACCTGTCAGCCTGGACGAGGAGAAGTCTGTAGACGAGATGGGCGTCAGCTTGTGGAACATGGAGACGAGGGAACCATCGGGGTAAAAAGAGTGCGACTTGCGATGATGCAAGGCAGGAATGAAACAGGAAGAATAAAAAGAGGACAGTGGACACCGACCCTCTGGTATAAGCGTCACAGCACACCCTCCACCTCCTGCACCCGTCAACTTTGTAGCGAGGTTGTATGGGTCAGCACTGGTGATACATCGCACAGCTTCTAGGGATGGGTGCGAGACACGGAGTTGGTCAAGGAGTCTGTGGTTTTCGTCGATCAGGGCCTAAGAGACGTCGATATCAGAGACCAAGGCGAAAGTGCAGACAAGGACGAACGACACACCGCCAGGCTCTCCTTACCTCCGAGTCCCGAGAGCACCTCTGTGGCCTTCTCGACTACCGCCTGGATATCGCTCAAGACCTTTCCGACTCTCTCTGGTTCTTCCGCTTTCTGCTTGCCAACGCTGCCCACAAGTTCTTTCGTGTTTCGAGGAACGCGCGTGTCCGTAAGTAGGAAGCGATGTGAGGTGAACCTAGGTCGTTGGGTGGATTCCATGAGAACAATCGCCAACCTACGAAGTAACCACGATGGACGAGCGACATACCCCTCTATGGAAACCATTCCTCCTTCCTTGCCCTCGCTTGGAATAGATTTCGTATACAAGAGTCCCCCACCGTATACAGCAACAGAGTTGTCGACACCACTAGGATTGCCATGCAGTATTTTCTCAGAGAGGTAGGCATAGACATTGACCATGTCTGCGAGAGACTTGGGAAGTCTGCTCGGTCCTTGAAGTGAAGAGCTTGGACTACAATGGGATGGGGAAAGGGCAGAGATACGACCGGTAATCAACATGAGCGCAGTCGTCGTACAAACTGAGAATGCTGCCGAAGATCCAAGACCCGCACCGACGGGTAACGTAGCACGGACGGACAAAGTGAATGACGGTCTGGGTATAATGAACAGAATACGTCAGTATACGCATTATACGAAGAAAGAAAACCGCACCTAGTCGTACCTTCGAACTCCTCGGTAAATACCATGTATAGATACAAGAACGCGAGACACGCCTGGCGTGCATGAGACCCCAATGCCTCTGGAAGTGCAACTCGAGAGATTTCCTCGAGAAACTCGAGGTCGAGAGGGACTTCGCTGGCTTGGGAAGGGGCTAATCGTTGGATGGAAGAGTGAATGAGTCTACGGCGGAGACAACAATTCAGGACTCACAAGGAACAGTGCTCCAAGGCAGGTTGTCTATGTCCCACTCGTGTCTAAAGCCTCTCTCCTTGTCTCCCGCATCGATATCTACGAAATGCACACCGACTCTACGACTCGAAGTCCGGGAATGTGGTGTAGCGATAGCGTAGCAGCGGAGAGATACAGAAGCAGCCAGGGCGGGCACACCGTATACGACCGCATGTTCTCCAAACAAGATAACCTTGCCGGGCGAAGAAACGATCCATTGCTTCTCGTGTGGCTGCGGATTGCGGCTTTCACCTTGGGCAGTCTGATTCTCCAACGCCAACTTTGCAACAGCTTCATCGATGGTCGTGCCGACCCGCTCGACGCCCTGTGGTGTTCGACGTATGGCACCTGCGTCGATGAGCGCACGCTCGAGGTCGTCAAGTAGATCCGCGGAATCCTCGATTCCGACGCAAAGACGGATAAGATCCTCTGGGAGACCTCGTGCAGCACGAGTTGCCGCAGGAATGGAAGCGTGTCTAGTGGAATCTGCTCACTCGACCCAGAAACAAGACGAGCGAGAGAACGTACGACATGGCACAAGGCATACTGATCAAAGAATTGACGCAGCCGAAGCTGACACTAACAGCCCACAAGCGGGTACCGGCGACGATGCGTTCGCTGACGTCCTTGTCGCCAGTCGTAAAACTCAGGACTGCACCATAACCAGAGGAGATGCGTTCATGGACATCGCGGTTCGGATGGTCAGGAAGGCCGGGATAGAAGGTAGGAAAACCGAGTGAGTAGAGGTAGTTTGCGACGAGGGTTGCAGTTTGTGATTGCTGTGTGAGGCGGAGCGAGAGTGTTTTTGTTCCTCGGAGAAGAAGGAAGCAGTCAAAGGGAGTGAGTGCATTGCCAGTCGCATTGATGGTAAACGCGATTTTCTGAGTTGGTGTGAGTGAGCGGGAGGTGTATCATGGAAAAGGAAGTTACCTTTGCAATGTCGTCCCTGTTGCAAGTGATGACGCCGGCCATGAGGTCGTGATGACCGGACAGGTACTTTGTGGCGCTGTCGTAGACGATGTCCGTGCCATGCTCGAGAGGCCGCTGCAATGCAGGGCTCATCATGGTATTGTCTACGACGACGAGGGCATCTGGACAGCGCTCCTTGACGTCCTTTGCGATGCCGGCGAGATCGACGATCTTGAGAAGGGGGTTCGTCGGAGACTCTAGGAGAACCATGGCGATGTTGTTCTTGGGATGGAGGAGTGGAATGAGAGTAGAAGGGTTGGTCGTATCGACGTGATATACGGTGATGCCCTGGTGGGTCTGGAGGTAAGAAAGGAGACGGTTTGTACCGCCATAGAGGTCGTCGCCTGCGATGATGGCATCTGCGGGCTTGAGGAGACGGAGGATGGTGTCCAGGGCGGCCATGCCGGAGGACACGGCAAAGGCATGAGCTGCGGAGGATATCTTTGCGAGATGGTGCTCTGTGGGAGAATGAGATGGGGTGGGGGAGGGGAGAGATGAACAGACCGAGATGGGTGCGGGTCGGATTTCCGCTGCGAGAGTAGTCATACTCGCCGCCGATGCCCTTGAAGGTGGCGGTCTGGTATATTGGCACGGACGATGCGCCGTACTGGTCCTTTTGGTCTGGGTTCTCGACGGTCGCGCAGAGGGTGGAGAATCGGTAGGGGCGGCGTGTTCTGTAGGGGGACTCGGGCTCTGGGGTCGGGAGGTCAGCGACACGGTGCTTTGGGAGCGCCATCGTCGTCGTCGTCGTCGTCGTGAGCTGGCAGCGGGCAATGCAGGTAGCACCATTGCTCACGTGACACACGCCATCATGCCAAGGACGACGAGGGAGCACCGTGAGCATCCGTGCCGCTCGTCGTCGCGCACGTCGAGCTCACCCCGTTGCAGCGGACAGACACAGAAAACAGGCCCTCGCGCCAGACGTGATCGCAAAGCGCACAAGGCGACACCTCGAGGAGCTCGAGGTCCGTAGCATGTCCCCCTCACTCGCGCAGTCTAACCATCCTGTCTAGCGCACAAATTATGCTGGTTCGTCGCTGCTCAACGAACCCGAGTCAGACCCAGAGGCGTCGTCGAGCCAGAAATCAAAGTTCCGAGCAAGGCAAACAGTGATTTCGGACAAGCGGACGTTCCCGACCGTCAATGCAGCCAAGAAGAAAAAGTCGACGATGAACGTGCGCACGGCGATCTTGTATCGAAAAGGACTTGCCGCGTTGATTGACGAGAGCGTGAGTGGTCCTCGTCCGACTCAGCAGCACCGAGACAGACAGACCGCACCAGGGCCTCGCGAGTCTCCCGCAGACACAGCCGTCGTATTTGACAGCCTCTGCACCCGCATCGGCGGTCCCGCCACGGATGCTGTGCACAGTGTGTGGGTACAAGGGGGCGTATCGGTGCAAGAAATGTAGCTTGTCGTACTGTGACCTGCGGTGTGGCCAGGTCCACGATGAGACACGCTGTGAGCGACGGGTGGTGTAGCACGGGCCGCGGTTCCTAGACCAGGGCGAAACTATATCATACCCCACGTCTGCGTGGGTCACGCCTAGACGATGGGCTATTGTATCCAGGGACCCTGAGCGCCATCGATCACGTTCAAGGGCAACCAGGACTCTGTTTAGTTGGTTTCTACGTCCCTGTAGAGTATTCTCCCGATGGGGTAGTAGCAGGCCCTGGGATTTTGACGAGATGACTCGATCAGTTCAAGTTTTTTTCGTCTTCATCTCCTGGATCTTATCGACCACCTCGACCTATTTAACTCTCGAAAATGTGTCTCCATAACCACACAGACTCCCTCCCTGCTCAAAAGGACGAAATGGTATCTGTAGACATCACTTCCCGCAACGGCCACCAAAATGGCCGCAATGGTCATGTCAATGGCGTCCATGATCATCGCCGTCACAACCCCTATGCACCCCGTGCATCTGACTTCTTGAACAACATCTCAAACTTCAAGATCATCGAAAGTACACTCAGAGGTTCGTCGCAGCATCCTCTCTCTCTCCCTCTTTCGTTTTTGCAGTTTTTCTTTTGCGCGTTGCTCCGTGAAAAGCCGAAAGTCCGATTATCCCGCTCATATCTCCTCAGAGGGCGAACAGTTCGCCAATGCCTTCTTCGACACAAAGACAAAGATCGCCATCGCCAAGGCACTCGACGCCTTTGGTGTAGAATACATCGAGCTCACCTCTCCCGCTGCCTCCGAACAGTCTCGCATCGATTGCGAGTCCATATGCAAGCTCGGTCTCAAGGCCAAGATCCTCACCCACATTCGCTGTCACATGGATGATGCTCGTATCGCCGTCGAAACCGGTTCGTTCTTTCTTCTCTGCACCCGTACTTCCCTCTGATTCCGTCCACAGGTGTTGACGGCGTCGATGTTGTCATTGGCACATCTTCCTTCCTCCGCGAGTTCTCGCATGGAAAGGACATGGCTTATATCACAAAGACCGCCATCGAGGTCATCACATTCGTCAAGTCCAAGGGCATCGAGGTTCGATTCTCTTCGGAAGACTCCTTCCGCTCAGATCTCGTCGACCTTCTGTCAATATACCAAACTGTAGACAAGATCGGAGTCAACCGGGTCGGCATCGCAGACACCGTCGGTTGTGCCAATCCGAGACAAGTTTATGACCTTGTCAGAACTCTTAGGGGCGTCGTCGGTTGCGATATTGAAATCCATCTCCACAACGATACCGGCATGGGTATGCCTTGTTTCCCACTTTCCGACTTTTGTTGATGTTTCCAAGCTATTGCCAATGCATACACTGCCCTCGAAGCAGGGGCCACTCACATCGATACATGTAAGTCCTTGCTGCGTCTCGAAGCCCTCATACTTACTCCACACAGCCGTCCTCGGAATTGGCGAGCGCGTTGGCATCACCCCTCTCGGTGGTCTCATCGCCTGTCTCTACGCTGCCAACCCTGAGTACGTCAAGTCCAAGTATAACCTCCCCATACTTCGTGAAATCGAGAACCTCGTCGCCGAAGCCGTAGAGGTCAATGTACCATTCATGAATCCCATTACGTGCGTCTTCCTTCCTCGCCCAAGATTGTCATCACGCACATACGCTGCTCAGTGGCTATTGCGCCTTTACTCACAAGGCTGGTATTCACGCCAAGGCAATCCTCAACAACCCTAGCACCTATGAGATCTTGAAGCCCGAAGATTTTGGCTTGACTCGATACGTCTCCATTGGGTATGCAACACAGAGATTACTGGGCGGCGCTCACAACTGATTGCTGCTATAGCCACCGACTCACTGGTTGGAACGCTGTCAAGAGCCGTGTTGAACAGCTTGGACTCCAGCTCACCGACGACGAGGTATTTCTTATCCACCTAACCAGATTTGCGCGCTGATGGCTGACCCGCGCAACATAGATCAAGGACGCTACTGCCAAGATCAAGGAGCTCGCTGACGTCCGTACACAATCAATGGACGATGTTGACTCGCTCCTTCGTGTCTACCACTCTGGCATCCAGAGTGGCGAGCTCGCCGTAGGGCAGAAGGAAGCGCTCGACCGTCTGCTCAAGCGACACCGCGAGGGGTCGCTGTCAAACGGGAGTGATGTCCCCGTGGCAGCATAAATTAAGCGTCCAGTTTGGCTCGAACCATGCGGCCTGTAAGGCACAAAAGCGACCTCTGATGGCGCATTATGTATCCAGCATGTGTTAGGGGTAATGTAAGCTGATGTGTAAGTCCGTACATAGCAATTGGGATCGCATATACCTTCTCTTGCACCTTGCCGACCAAGAATATCACGAAATGTTGGTGATCGGTTTGGAACAGACCACAACGGGCGGTCCGCTAATTGTCATCAATACCACTGCATCAGTATCCCACAACTCTGCTACCTTTTAGGCAGTGATCATGATGGGCGTTAGGGTGCAAACTTACCGGCGCACTTCAGGCACTCGTCCGCGCCTCAAGAGTGTGTCAGCAAAGTTGCCTTGATGCAGATGGTTACACTATTTCCATACACAAGGTTGCGAGTAGCACATGCACGTCGAGTGTATCAGGTTTGCATTCGGACCAAAATGTGGCTTTTTCCGGGAAACAAAATACTGCGCACGGAGGGACATTGTTCCATAAGGTGACGTAGCAACGCCCACCCCACGCAATCAGCAGAAGCCGTTGGTAGACGCCATAGGTACGCTGAATCAGGACATGGTGATTCTCCAACCGCCGTGTAACAAGTTAGTTCAGGTAGGCTTTCATCTGCTTCGAGCACCTTTTGTAGCGACTAGAGTTTGTACTGGGCTGTCGGATGCGGAGCGCAGTGCTGTGTGAAGCCGATCGCAGCGCATGTGCACTCAGGACGCAAGTTGGGCAAGGACCTACCACCTACATTACTATAATGAGACAAGGCCCCAGAGGGTCATGAGCTAACCTTAAATCAGCCTTTCTTCGACTGATAAAGTCAAGGTGGACGCGAGAGTTGATCTTCATACACGTAAGGTACGCACTAACCGAGCTAGACTGAATCATCGAATAAACTTGACGCTCGCTTGCTACATTACAAGTAATTTGAGCCGAGGCCAAAATAGTTGCAAGAGCGACGAACGACAAGACAGGAAGCGTCCCTAGAAACATATACGGTAACTCGCATACCGTCCGCTCGTCTCGCTGGGACGTGTAATTTTGACTACTTGACCGCGTCGAAGGCCATAATACCTGGCAACGGGGTCTGCTAACTGAATGCGAGGAAGTTGCGTTTCCTTCAATCGACTGCACCCCGTAGCTTCAGCATACAGATCGCTGATGAAAAACACAACGTACTATTTTTGGAGTAATTGTTTCTTTTGTTCTGGTGTAAGGAGCTCATGCCGAGGAACCAGAGTGTGATGAGTAATGTTAACAAGTAGATCAGCTTCGGAGAATTCTTCGAGCCGGTATTGCTGAGACATCGCCGCGATGACCTTAAGAAACCGCGAGGCCAAGGTCAATCTCGACGACCTAAAGTAAAAGTCTCTAGATTTACTTTTCGCGCCGACGGTGTCATGTTCCCCGGAAAGATGATGATTCCCCTCTGGATAGACTTCTCCTCGAGGATACCGAGTAGTCTTATGATTGGGTAAGTGCCTGTATAGGATCGCTCGTAATGGTACGTACTTTCGCATTGTTTTGACACCAACGCTCCCTTCGTCAGAGAAAAAGATAAATATCTGGTCGGCGGGGTTATCTCGTGAATTAGTGAAGAAATTGAGTTGATTTCGGCTGTCAGTCATGTCAGCGTCTTGGCAGTCTAATGACCTGGAATGACCACGCACTCCACCCTTCCGCCGCTATTTGCGTAGTGTGTTCTGAAGGTAGTGAGGTCCATGTTGATTTCTTCGTCAGAGACTTGGTATCCCTAGCTCAATGAAACGTTTCGGTGAGATTCCTGCATGACATGGGGTCATAAAGTCGACGGACTCTGTCCTTGACGAGTTCATGTACCGTCCGGTTGACTTTCCACAGTTTTGCGGTCTCGTCCTCTGCCATGGTTTGAAGCGTATGATGGTATTGAAACTCAGCCACAGTGTGATCTACCTTTACTCTCCTCGCATGGCTCCACCAACAGCGACTACAAATGGCGCCAACCCCACACCTTCAACGATACCACTTTCCAATACGCTAATGGTGTGATGTGTCGTTAGTTGTGGTGTAAATGCGTTTTAAACAGCTTGCAGACCAAGTTCAAGCCCGCCAAAATCTTCAAAGGGGCCGTAGAACCTACACCACCTCCAACACCAGGTGGTAGCTCGAGAGTGAATGCTGGCCCGCGACACATAACTGCAATCACCTTTGATGACAGAGGTGATCAAGTCCTGACCGCATCTGAAGATGAGACCTTTCGATTATATAGCTGTAAGACGGGCAAGCAAGTTATCCTCGTTGTGAACCCTGTTGCAGTATATTGTTAATCTAAATGGTAAACAGGCATCTGAAAACGTTGTATTCGAAGAAATATGGGGTCGATCTCCCTCGTTTCACTCACAAGAACACGACCGTCGTACATGCCTCCACCAAAGAAGACGACACCATACGGTACCACTCCCTACATGACAACAAATATCTGCAATATTTCAAGGGACATAAACAGCGTGTAATATCACTCGAAGTATCGCCCGTGGACGATGGATTCATGTCCGGCTCCATGGACAAGACGGTCCGTCTTTGGGACCTTCGTGTCCCGACGTGTCGAGGGCTATTAAACCTCCCCGCTGCCCCTGTGATCGCATACGACACGTCTGGCATTGTCTTTGCAGTAGCAGTGAATGAGTATTCACGAATCCTGTTGTATGACCAGGCGAATTACGACAAGGCACCTTTCCTAACCATCACCCTCGACGACCCGACGCTGGCTCTCGTCAGCTATCCTCCTCGACCAATTTACATGACGTCGCTTTCTTTCTCCTCCAATGGCAAGTATATCCTAGTGGGCTGCTCTGGCGACGCACACTACATCATCGATGCCTTTGAGGGTCATCTTCTTGCCAAATTGGAAGGGCGTGTTGGCCTCGAACGTCGGCGCATGGATGCTCCGCAAAGCATAGATCCTGTCAGAGGCAACAGCGGAGAGGAGGTTTCATGGACGCCTGATAGCAAGTACGTCATTAGTGGGAGCCTCGACGGGCGGGTGGCAGTTTGGGATGCACAAAATCTGCCCACGCGATCGGGTCAGGTCGACCTCAAGGCCTCGCCACTGCGTCTCCAGCCCCTGGTGAGCTTGGATGGACACCCAGGTCCTTCCAGGTGCGTGCGTTTTAATCCCCGGTTGGCGATGATGGTTACTGCTGGTGCAGAATTGGTACTGTGCTTGATCTTCCAAGTTGACGTGGTGTTAATTATTCTTAGGCTTTTTGGTTACCAGACCAGTCGGCGGACAACGAAGAGGTGGCCAAGGAACTGCTCCGAAAAAAGTAATATGTCCTTTGGCCTGGGAATTGTGGACGTAGGTTCATCAATGCATGCACTGTCAGACTAGATGTAGTGGTGTGTCATTTGCATCCTACTATAGTAAACACTAAAGCATGCGAACAAAGTACAGATCGATCCAGCGACTAACTTCAAAGAATAAGGAAATAATTAGTTCGTCATCAGTTTGGCAAGCGAGATTTGGTTCGTCGCGACGTTGGTAGAGAAGTAAGTGTTCTTCAGGAAAACATCTCCAACCTGGATACTCCGCTGAGTATCATCGTCCGAGGAGCGAAGACTGAGAACCACTCACCAACCACTCAGTGGCAGCTCCGATCTGTTGGGGTTGAATTCCAGCCGTGCAGTTACCAGTGGGGTCATTGGGGTTGACAGGCAGAACCGCAATATCTCTGGGATCAATTGCGAACGATGCGTTCCCAAAGGAAAGAGCGAGACTTGCTTGGGTGGTGCAAGGAATCGTGCATTGTTGTGCGTCGCACATACCGCCAAGGCTCTGTATCAGTGTTTGTGCATCCGAGGGAGGTACCAGCATGAGGGTGGTGCCGGTGTCGAGGATGGCAGTACGTCCAGTAAGACCAGTACTAGCACCATTAACCGTGATGGCGTCCATCGCACCCTCCCAGAATCCCATCGTGTTGACGTTGGGGATAGTAATGAGGGTGTTTGCGACGAACTTGGTAGAGTCGAGCCCACCGAAAGTTACTTGGCCATCGTTGAGCTGATCAGCAAGACGCGGGATCTTGAAGGAGGTGATTGGTGATTGGATGAGCTTGTTTGCTGCCAACGATTCAATCGGAGTAAGAACTTTCTGTTGTGACAATGTCTGTACGGGTGAGACGTGAGTTGGGGGAATCCAGATGCAACAGGATGAGCTCACCGACTTAGCAAGTCCCATCAACCCATCGAAAGGTGTAGTGTCCGAGGCAAACTGTATCGATTCTGCAGTTGCAACGCCGAACGTATGATTCTTCAATGTCAAACCTGCGATATTGACAGTATCTTGACAGAGCAGACCCTGGACTGCCCCTGATCCATATGTCACTTCGAATTGTTGGGGGCTCTGCACGAACGAGCTGGAGCTTTGTGTACCAAGGGTACTATGGTTGCCCTGAAACCAAGTCATTACTGATCATATACAGCGAACACTCATTAACCTACACAGCCTCCCTGCTGGGATTGACAATTCTCGCTAGCGACCCCTGCGAGCTGATTCGCGCCAAAATTTCGAGGTGATGGTCGAAGAAAACTCACAGAAATCAGCACTACCAGAATCCATGAGCACTCGGAAATCCCGTGTAGGGGTCCCAATTTGTATGGTGGCCAGGTATCCGACGTCATCAGCTCTGGCGTAGGGTGAGCGGTAGGTCAGCATTCAACCTTCCTCGGCTAAGTGAAGGACGTTTGTCTTACTCGATGTTCAATCCAAGAGTGTCATTTGTAGTAGGTGGTTTGGCAACCGTCACGCCACCACTTATCGCCGCTTGGATATCAAGCGGGGAGACATCGCTATTAGTGCCATTGCCTGCGGTTGTGGCCCCAGTAACAGTTCCGTTTCTGGCACCTGTGGTGTTGTTACCCGTCCCGGGATTCATCTTCCCGTTGCCTGCTACCGCAGAAGCGGCCAAACCAACCCTATAGTGTCTTCTACTAAAGTTTGAGCCTTGAACCACCGCAGCTGTCCCAGAACGTGACCCAGGCCCGCTCTCGAGCATATACAATCTCTTATGCAGCTCAGAGCGGAGGACATGTTCCAATGGTTCTTCACGCCCAGTCATACGAGCGAGACGCCTGGAACCACTGTTAATGTATTGTTGTAAAAGCTATGAGACCATCGAACGTTGGGATGATGAACGAAACGCGCAGGACAGGGAGAACTCACAATTTGTGGGTGGAGGTCTTCGCTACGTGGAATGTGAAGACGCTTGAGGGGCATACTAACTATCCCGGGGCTGCTTTGGAGTTGACGCCTCATGTGTGCTGGGATAGCATTTACTGACACGAAATTCAGACAACATGCTAAGAAAAGCAAAACAAACGAAAGCAGCTTCATGAGTGATCAAAGGAGGAGTGACAGATAAAGCGGGATGAGGTCTGTAGGTCGACTAGCGACACAAGACGAAGGAGGAGGTAAGAGGAAGCGTACGTCGACTAGCGACTGTAAAGCGAGTGAAATGGTGAAGGACAGATGCGGCACCCGGCCTGGCTTGTGTACCCTTGAGCAGGGAAGAAATGGAGCGATTGCGACGAAGGTAGGTGGCATTGTCCCCTCCACAACCAGTGGGTTTATCTGTTGAGACGAAGGCCGTTACGTAAGGACAATGAGTGGCAGGTGTGGAACATTGCAATGCGTTACCTTGTCGACACCGGTTTAAAAAAGGTGCACCGAACAAAGGATTCTGCCCAAATACACGCACTCTCCTGCCCCGGAACATTTCCGATGTGAATTTATAGCGTGGCCTAGACGATGTTGCGTGGAGACAGAATGATTTGGTATGACCAGACTCCTGGAGCATGAATTTCATGATCGGTTGTGACGGATATTAGTGATGTATCAACGGGCCATCAGACATGGAGCACCCTCCAACCCGCTAACGCGCTCAATTAATCAGCGGAGAAGAACTACAGCTTTGCTGAGCTTTGAGGATGTACTAGGTTACGCGTGTCCAATTGGACAGCTTCCAAACAATCTCTGTAAAGGAAGGTCTTGATTGCGCCCCACACACCCCGTTGAGGTAAAGCCGAAACTTCTTTGGCAAGCCTTGCGGCTTCCTTTAATACAACCTCAGTACCAAGCTCGACACTGGTCCCACTGCAATTTGCAATACGGTCCACGATTCCTGCGGCGTGTGCTTCAGCCGGTGTAAAGCGATGCCCTTCAAGGGCAATGCGTCGCCGGAGAGGGGGATCGGATACCTTGGCGTTGAGGATCGCAGCGAGCGAGAGGGGCCAAGGTGCACCGAAGTGAATCTGAAAGGTAGTTGTCTGAGCTGAATGGTCCACATAGGAAGTAAAGTGTACCTCGTTCATGCATAGCCACGCCCGTCTCCTGCTTCCGTCGGTCATGACTCGATAGTCGCAACAGAGGGCAAGGATAAAGGCACCCGCAAAACAGTGTCCATTTATGGCTGCGATAGTAGGGACTGGGTGAAGATGAACATAAGGACTAGAGCAAGGAACGTAGAGAGCGCACTGGGGAAGGTCAGCAGACGCGCATAGAGTGGATTAGCGGTATCTGGGATGGGGTGATAGTTGTATAGTCAGAAAATAACGAGGGTGCCTATACATACGAATGAAAAAGTCTGGGTTGTCCTTGACACTCTCGTACAAAAAGCCGTTGCTGAAGAACTTGTCTTGATTACGTTTGCCCACGATGATAAGAGCGCCCTCTCCACTGTTGGACTTTGGATGACCGCCTGCGAGGACGGTAAGCCTGTTTTCCGTCCAATGTTTCTCGATTACGTCCAGTGCGGGCCGGAGTGCGTCGTCGATCAGACGTGCAGTAAGTCTGGAATCTTCTCCATTATGCAACTCGATTATCCACAAACCATCCTGAGCTGTAAAGAATCGTCAGCCATGGCATCTGCATGACGCACGAATAAATGCATACGGTAAGTGATGGTGAGGAGAGGCTCGGACGCGGGCAGAGAGAGGGGAAAGTCGACGGGGGTCATACTATCATAAGTACCGTGAGCGCTCGGTTACGTCTACGATGATACCCGGTCATGTGACTATCCCGACAGCCTGCCCTGAGTCTAGGGGACGTGGCATGTTAGTAGTAGTATTAACAAAGTACCTGGCCTTGTCTTTTCTGCGATGCGTTTCCTTGCGTGCGCCCTTACTTTTGCCTCACTTTGTGTTCTTGCCGTCTCCACATGTACGTCCCCGTCTTGTCCCTTGTGATAACCTGACGATGCCCTCAGCACCGGTCGAGTCAGTCGAACCCCAAATTGTCGTTGAAGCATCCTTCCCTGAGCAAAATCCCTTTGGTCGTATGTCATCTACGAATGCTGTTCGACCCTGCTCTGACGCGTCTTCATAGACGTAGTCAACGGCGAACGTAACCAAATTTACCTTTTGGTTGAGAACAGAAGTGACCAGAACGTGACACTCAACTCTGTTGGTGGTTCTTTCCGTCATCCTGATACTGGTGCCCTAGTGAAGAATGTGTGTCCCCTTGCGTTCTTCCATTTCCAGTCTAAATTGACCCTTCCGTGCTCAGACAACTTCGCTCCCATATGGCTTCCCGTTGCTGGAAAAGTCTAAGCTCCAAATTCCTTATACGTTCTACTCCGAGTAAGCTCTCCTCATCTCCCACGTCCCTGGCAGTTGAACTGATTTACTACAGGTTCAAGGTATGTGTATAAACTGATTCTCAGTCTTTTCTTTCCGACATGGAATTAGCCAGGAGATCTCCGTCTCAACATTTGGCTGGAGCATTCCGTAGACGTGAGTTTTACCACAACCTGTGCTTTCTTTGACCGAATTGCTCTTCCTCAGGACCTGAAGTATCGTGTCACAGCTTTTGATTCTATAGTGACTATCGTTGAACCTGAGGGCTCTTGGTTCGACTTCAAGCTGTCAGTATTCCATGGTCTCAGGGTACTTATTCCTGCTCAAGTTACTTCACGTCTAGTATTTCGACATACTTGATTGTCGCTGCGTTTCTCGGAGGGACCTCCTATTTCCTTTACCTCACATACCTCCCCGCTACGAAAGCCAAAAAGCCAAAGCGAGTTCGCCCCGAAGCCAGCACGCCTGCCAGTACGATCACAGTCACTTCAAGTGGTGCCAGATATGAGGAGGAATGGATTCCTGAGCACCATCTCAAGAAACCAAAGGCAAGAAAACCCGCTGCTGTTAGCAGCGGGGAGGAGGTGAGTGGTGGTGAGACTAGTGGCACTGAAGGAAAACGACGCAAGGGTAGAAAATGAGCTCTCTGTTATCCTGACTTGGCCTCTCGACCAGATAGATAACTTCTGTATCCACAATTATCTTTGGATGGATGCCTAATTTATACACGAGCATCGAGAGCGAAAGTATGCAACGGGATGCGCGGCCAGTCGTGATAAACTTGGCGAGTAACGGTTGGGTTTGATCTATCTCGTTGATTCAAACATCAATCTTCTTGTACCCCTTTACCTAATCCATCCAAGGCATTAGCCAATTGCTATCTCGTGCGGTGCGGACTGCTATACCTTGTTCTCTAGGAGCATTTGAGCGTATTTCTCCGACAACCACCGACAATTCTCAAGAGAGTTGACGCCCTCGTGTCGCTGACATTTGACGAGCTCGTCACGCACCAAGCGGGCTTCCATGGCTTTGACCCATGACTCACGGATGAAATCCTCGCGTTCCTGGAGTTTAGCTACGTCCGACCCACCGAGATCGGTGCCATGGAGAGGTAGGCCGACGATGTAATTTATAAATATATAATTGGATACCAAGAGGAGGGCACTAACCTCTTATCAGTTCAGCTCTATCGTCGGACATGGTCGCACAATGGGTGTGGTCAGTTTGCAAGTGGACGTTGAAGACTTCGTTACAATATTTTCCTTTGTTTGTACTACATTTCAATCCCACGATGCAGGTAAGTAATGGCACATCAAGTGCGTGCTGTCCAGTCTCCTTTCGTAAAGTCCGGTCAGAGTGACTCAGATTTGTGACGTCTCTTTTCACTGGCTGGGCAGTGAGAAGCGCATAGAGTAGCATAATCTCGTATCATGTGATACAAAGCGATAGTGCACTCTGTGATACGAGAATCCCGCGAGAGACCTAGCACCGGTGGGGGCGTGTTCTTGAGGACAATGAGGAGCCTGAGACTACGAAAACACACGGTGACCTCGTCAACTCGTTCATTACTTGTCACTTACCAGATTACTTCGCCTTATTCAAGTTCCTCCAACTGCCACGCGTAGTTGTCTCATCTGTTCTGCGTGCAACTTTCCCTCTCTTTTATGCTTGGAATATTCCCGTAGGATGTAGATCACGGTACACATCGAGATGTAAAACATCAGTATGTTCACCAGTGGCATCAACTGTTTCATGATACCTTGCACGATTTCCTGCTCGTTACACAGCAGCCCCATTATGACCAGTACGTAGCCTTGACCCTGGTACAGATATCAAACCTAATGTCACCAGTCATCATCAGCCAAGGAGATGCATGTTGACTTACCTAGGCGCAGAGCGCAAGTCGATGTAGGTCCTTGCAACCCTTGTGTGATGTATCGTTTTTGGTACTTACGACCTCTGAACGTTAGAAGGGGATCCAGGTCGCCTCGAGAATTTCTCATGTTCTCACAGGTCTCAGTACTAGTATGCTGATGTTCACGTGGCTTTGATGCTTGTGAAGGTCACAAGGATTATCAAATCAATATCCCGATACTACAATGATCAATATTTCTAGCCTTTTCCTTCGTAAAGTCCACTGCTCAGAGTAACTCTGATTCGTGACGTCTCTTTTCAGCTGGGCAGTGAGAAGCTCGTAGAGTAACGTAGCTAATCTCATTTCAGTGTCAACCCACGACATGATACTTGAAACACAAATCGATGGTGCATGTGGTGGTATGCTGATCTAGAAGTATACGGCCTGGGCCGCCTGGTTTGGGGGGACTACGAAAACACATGATCATCAAGTCATTCATCGCTTCTTATACAACGCTACTTACCAGATCACTCTGCCTTAAAATTTCTGCCTCCGTCTGCACGTAATTGTCTCATCTGTTCCGCGTGCAACTTGCCCTCCCTTCTATTCTTACAACATTCCCGTAGGACGTAGGTGATAGTGCATATGGAGATGCAAAGTATCAGCGTGTGCACCAGTGGCATCAGCTGTTCCATAATGTTTTGCACGATTTCCTGCTCATTAACCAACAGCCCCATTATCCGTATGTGGCCAAGGCTTTTTGCTCAAGTGTGATTATAGTATAGATGTCAAACCTAGCGTCATCAGCTTGGATCATCACCAGCCAAGGAAACGTATGACTTACCTAGGGACAAAGTATGAGTCGATGTGGGCTTGCCTCTCACTCGCAATGCTCGTGTTTCGTTGTGGCGCTAGCAGGGTCCAGATCGCCTCGAGGATTTCTCGTGTTCTCACAACCAGGTCTCAGTACGTGTTCACGTGGCTTTGACACTCATGAAGGGCAGGGGGGTTCCTGTTCGCAATCCATCAATTTACTCATGAAGGGGTGATGTATTAGGTCCACATACGGAAAGTCCTGAACCTATAGATACTAAGACATCGAGGGCGACCAATTTCTAAACGCTTGGGATGCAGAACACCTGGAGCGAGGACCAAACTAGGTGATGGTGCAATACAATGTCCTGAGTCTGAATTCAAACATTGATGATATTGACGGCAAACAAACTCTTGTGACCAGATACTCCTGTCACATTCTTGATATTGTTTTTAATATCATGATCAAAGGGTTGTTTCCAGACTTGTGGGTCCTGTCAATTATCAGACTTGAAGTGCAATCATAGATTTCAATTGGCATCACAGGAAATATTCTGGTAGGCAAGGGGACTCAAATGATTGTGATTATGCTGTACGATCACTCTCATTGATGGCTTCCAAGGAGAAGCCAACAGTCTGATCAAAATGCCTCTCGACAGAACAAAAGATAGGGTCATCACTATTTTGGCCTCGGGGTAATATTGTTCTTGGTTATGCATCATACCAGGTTTAGATGTAGGAGATGCATCTTTGAGATGCTTACATGTCAAAGTGACCGGTGACCTTCATTGGTGGCTCTGGAAAACAATAACTCTAAGCCAGGCACCGACACGAGATATTATTGAGATCACATTGCATTTTCAAAGCTCTCACATTTGGTGACACCACTAACTGCACTATGTAGATGTAGCACAGTCGCTCCTTGTCCTCGTACCTCGTAGTCGCCCATAGAGATCGTGGTTCAGTTCTGTTCCGCCCAATCCCTCAGTGTTCCCGCCATTAGCCACGGTGGGCTTCCAGCTAGTCGTCAGCAAGATCAATAACATCATTGAAATCTTCGACAGCATAACCAAGCTTTCCTCCAACACCATGACCACTTTCCGTCTGTCCCCTCACAAAATTTGAGATTGGACAACACAAGCACCTAAAAAAGGTGAGAAAAGAACCAATCAATGCGTGATGACACGTCAGATTCAGATGTGGAATGAAAACCATGGGCGACACAGCAGCGGCATAACCTATCAGCATCTGCCGAATATGTGAAACAATGACGAATATTTGCAACTACACCCAAGGAATCACGCATACGGACCAGAGCTGCAGATGGCATGGGATGATCGGCAGAAAGGTTCTGCATAGATAACAAACAGACAACACCCCTATGTAGAGGCAGAAGACTGATGAAACGCGTCACCGGACACTAACACGATAATATTCGTTAATCACAGTTGTAATATTCGACTGTAGTGCTCTTTAATTCGACGGAAGATCTGCAAACACTCATCAAGATCCCCCCCTTGCCCTGAAAGAAAAAAGAAAGAAAGAAAGGTACGAACGGTAATCCATGAATGGGCGGAAGACAACGACCTTGAAACGACAAAAGACGGAGGAGCCTGGTGTACGAGAAAGATCGTACAGTCCACGGCTGACACCCCACGAGAGGAAAGATCCACTGTTAGACGGCGAGACAAAGATGAGACGAACAAAGGTGGGAAAGAAAAGGGGCCCAAGACGAAAGACA
The DNA here is from genome assembly GCA_038089195.1 of Brasilioporus rufonigricans. Classification (NCBI taxonomy): domain Eukaryota; kingdom Fungi; phylum Basidiomycota; class Agaricomycetes; order Boletales; family Boletaceae; genus Brasilioporus; species Brasilioporus rufonigricans. The sequence goes on along the minus strand of JBBPKJ010000013.1, from coordinate 18,455 downwards.
GAGCAGCCCTGATGTGCAAGATACTTCAATCCACCGTTAGCACCTCGCGAGAGGAAGGTTCCACTGTCGGACGGCGAGGGAGTGATGCCGGTGGACCAGCGAACAGCCGTTACGCCTCTCTAACGGTGTCTGATCATCTGATGCCCGTCTTCACAATTGGGAAGTCAGGCGTGAGATTCTTTCACGCTCGACGTTACAACGCATCCTGGGAAATTCTGCACTTCCCTTCAGACCTTCTCTGCGATAAAGTAACAGATCGAGAAGACGAGAAAGTATATCTCGGCGTGTCCCCGGCACAGCGGGGTAACAAACAATTCAGTCATATGATTGCCTTGAAAGAGAACATCACCGCGTGTAAAAGCCAACTACTGGTATGTAGGGCGGGCTTTAGAAAGTTCCTCTGGGAATTTCCCCCCAGCGCCCTTGCCGACCTGTGGATTCAGCATCCCATAAAAATCGCGTTTGACACAACTCGGACGCCTTCATTTAGCTTGACATAAACGGGAAGTAGATGCGTCATCGAGAGCGTTGAAGACAACTCACGCGCCACTTCATGCAGACTAGTGAGTTAAAGAAGTTCTCCCTGCCAAATCTACCCTTTTCCAGAGGGGAAAATCTTCCCGGGAGACTTCGGGGCCATAGGGAGCATATCCAATGCTCGCATCAATGAGGAGAGAATCGGAATATGCTGTAATTGCCTCATTCTTCTCTGGATGGCTGACGAAATCAGTGACGATCAAGATGAGCTTAGTGCAAGGATATATTCATCGATTGCTTGAAGGACCTATATTACAGTGACCATTCATCTTTCGCTCCGCTCACGAGGGTGTGAGGAATCATTCATTGCATCCTCCGACAGCTGCTTGGGCTTCTATAGTTTCCGAAAAGTTCCTATGAGAAGCTGCAACCACGCTCAACCAGGCGATTCGTCAATCGCATCGGAGACTACATGGTCGCATTCGTTTTGGAAGCACACCTCCGCAGTTAAGGCAATATCTACGCGTCGTTTCTCTATGTCGGAGCAACAGTGCAAACATATCGCTCGATCTCGCATCGTTTGCCTTGGCCTGCCTGATGGGTTATTCAAGTATCCCGGCTTCTTAAAGGTATATTAATCTGTGGGGATGTTATTTAATGCTCCAATTGTTGTGCCTCGGCATGGAGTATATTGGCCGGCACGACATCCAAGACGTGTATTCGTTCGAGATATAACACGATAAAGGTCCGTGGAGGGAGTAATGTGCTTATGATATTGTTGCCTATTTCGGAGAACGCGAGAACATAAAGTCGTAGAAGAGAGTTGAACGTTAACCCGGAGTGTTCCTTCGACGGGCTTGGGCAACGGGTAATTGCAAACATCCAAGGATCCTTCTAAAAGAAGAGGCATTTCGGGAAGCATTCAAAGAAGTGCGGAAGACGCACCTTGTCGAGCTGTAACTTGTACCATGTAGGCCATCACTGGACCATTCCCTCGGCACTTTCGGCGTGCTGTGGTCCATGGAACCGTGCGTTTCTGTAGTACATATACATGTAAAGGTCTCCCGCCGCATTCGCACCAGCGAGTAAAGATAACGTCAACATCGAACAGCATCACACAGGTATAGATCTACTGGGGGGTTCTCAATGGTCGAGATGGTACCGTCATATATTCCTTGCCAGTGAAGCAGAATCCGAGTGCAGTGGCTGCTCTGTCACAATAAGCGCACGTAAATTGCGTAACATAAGTGACATGGATGCATCCTTACCATCACGTGAATCCCCGGGCATAACACCGTCTTCACGAGGCATCAGGCACCTGAAGAAACATTGCGTTACAATAGGGCCAAGTCACTACTGCCTCGCACGACTGTGAGTAAAACATACGATATTGCTTGAGGGGTGTAGAGATAACAATTGTTGCACTTGGAAGGCAGTGATGGCAGACGTGAAAGGGATGGAAATCAAACAGGTATGGATGAGGAGACGATGGAGTGAGCTGATTCGCGTTGTACATGACCACGACCGAACACCATAATAACAACCAAGGAACGGACTGAGAGTGTGTTGCAGACAGATGGATGAAGAAGATGGTGTGGGGACTGTGCGAAGGGTGGTCTACAAAGAAATAGATAACCAGTGGTAATCTGGGCTACAGTTCTTCTGGAACATTGATAGAAAAATACGCATGTTGCAGAGCTTCCCGCACAGTTATCCGTTGGGCGGGGTCAAAAGCTAGTAATCGTCGCACGAGATCCAGAAAGTGTTTGTTGATCTGGTCAGTGGGTGGTATAACATCCTAAGAGTAAATGGAGATTGAACGAACTGCGAAAGGAAGTATAAACGAAGAATTACCACAAGTGATTTGGTTGCACGAACATCCTTCTTGCTTTGCCGCGAGGCTTTGGGTTTGGGCCAGTCAAGTCGTGAACCTTCCTTAAAGAACTCGGGCTTTGACCGCGCCCCTGCCCGCGCAAAGCGATCGGGCATCTTTCCCATAACCGCTTCCATCATGGCTAGGTGCTCAAGATTATCGTGTGTTTGATAGAGTGCAACACCGGTATAAAATTCAACAAGAATGCATCCCAGTGAGTATGCATCACACGGGTACGACCACCCTAAACCTATGCCAGCCAAGCTCACGTAAATAAAGGGATGAACCTCTTGAGCGAAAGTAGCCCACCAAGAATGATTTCCGGTGCGCGATAGTGACGCGTGGAAACAACCGTTGAGTGATACTCTTCCTCGAATGTCGCAGAACCAAAATCTATGAGGCGAATGTCCGTAGATTGAAGTATCCGTTTCGTCCGTGTGGGAGCATTCCGCTGTGAATGGAAATCGCATGTCATTTAACTTACGTGAAGATGTGGCAGCTACTCACCTTTCCGGGCACAGGCACAACGGCGAGCCTGTAGTCGTTGTGCACTAGTAATATATTTTCCGGCTTCAGATCCGTATGAATCAAGTGGAGATCATGCAAGACTGGAACGCAGACAAGATGTGAGTTATACCCAGAGTTAGCAAGGTAACAACATACAAGCAACGCTTCCAAGCAACTGCCGGGCAAAAGATTGGATGTGATTCCGAGAGAACGGGGCAAACTCGTTCTCCTTCAAAAAGTCATATACACACATTCCCAACAATTCTGAAACCAGGCATATATGGTTTCGGTGGTCAAACCAGTGAAGTAGATGAATGCATTTACTAGAAAATATTATATAATGTCAGGATTCTCTAAATGGTCGTCGAAGATGCAGACCAACTGGACGTTTACGGGGTCCCTTTCCTTGAGCTTCTGGAGGACACGTATTTCGATCTTGCTGGCATCACGGTACTTGGGGATAGCACGGATGATCTTGATCGCTACACGGTTCTGTGTTTGAATGTCGACTGCTTCTACCACTTTGCCAAAGGTCCCTTGACCCAGAAGGCGAACCGTGCGATCTAGAAGTGAGGGAGGTCGAACGGGAGGATACGTTGCCAGCGGACGAGGACTTACAGCGATTATAAATTATGTCGTCTGGGACAATAATGTAATGGCCTTCCTTATCATCACAAGGAACGACGTCGTTGGATGGCTAAATTAACGGACAATTGACGACCAAACCGATTGTCAGCAAAAACGTTACGTACGTCTGTGGTGGCAGGCCCGCTGCCGCTGGCCCAGGACTTGGAGGAGGGTACAGCGGCTTGTTGTTGGAGGCCAGTAGTGACCTTCTTGACCATAGTCCCACGGGGGTCGTCAGCCTGGTCGCGCTTCCGCTTCTTTGGCGCTGGTGCCACCAGCACTGCCGAGGAAGTACTGGCGGACATAGCCTGAGCCTCTGCAGCGGCACGGGCTCTGGTCCTGATTGGAGCTGAGTAGACAGGAGGCTGATAGGAAGCAGAGTAGGCATTGGTGTGAGTCGTTGCAGGAGATATGGTGGATGGGGGCGGGGTGTCGTCAATGACGATTACTTCACGGACACGGCCTTCGTTGTCGATTTCTTGGACTTCGCTATAGCTGACGGTGTACTGGTGGGCCCTCTTTCGCTTGCGGGATACGACTGGGGGTGTAGGCATCATTGTGGGATTTGAGCGAGGATGGGGGAGCGATGGGGGATGATACTGGTCTAGAAGTGGAGGGAGGGGTTGGCGATGTATGACGGCCTGCATACCGTGGAGGAGGTGGTGGTGGTAAGGGATGAAGGGGCGAGAAGGAGGGGGGGAGAGGGAACGAGATTGAAAGCCAGCAAGCCAGCTCGACCAGTCCGTCCTCTGAGAACGCAACACACTGGATCGAGTACCGTTTGTTGTCGCTTGTTTTGACACAGACACGGACCACCCGACTCTCACCCGAAAAAAAAATGGCACCCGGGACTGGCGAGTGTCTCCCAGCCCGAGCGTCGTTTTTTGCCTTGAATCCTGCGCAAATGCGCGGGCCGGTGCACCAGAAATGGAAGCCGTCGTCGCAAAAATTGGTCCGTGTGAAATTTCCGTCGGATCCGTGACCAGACGTTCCCGGTTCGCTCGTCACGCGGGACGGTCACGGAAGAGTGCACTCGAGTCGTTGTGCCCGTTGACGAGTGGTCCGGCCGCTCCATCGCTCCCTCGGGCCCGTCGTCCCCGCAACGTCCAGCACAACCAGCATGCGTGGCCTCCCCTTTCCCACCAACGCCCTCGTCGACCGCGAGACAGCGAGCGAACATGGAACACCCTTCAGCAGCGTAGACGACATTCCGATTGATCCTGCCCTCGCAGGTGCTCCAGCCGTCGACCCAACCATAGTCGGTCACAGAATTGTGCAGTCACAGAGTGTTCAGCAGGTATGCTTCATCCGCTGCACATATCCATCACCCCCAATTGGCGACGAACGCGTCGCGCGTTTCAATTAACTTCAGACGTGGTTACCGAGTGCAATGCTCATCAAATCGTCAATAGCCACATCCCATCATCGTACAGCGTCAATTCGAGCCTCAACCAAAGAGGCACTACTCTCAAGAGCCGCTGCAGTACGACCAGGGGCCCCAGGGTGATCCGTTCGCGCCTCAGCCACCCGCGGCTTATCTGCCGATCCCGGAGACGGAGCTTCCACGGGTCACCAAACCCCCAAAACGAAAGAGAAAACCTAGGCGTGAGGAGGAATGTGGCTTTTGCCAGGGCAGCGACTCCAAGAACAAGCATGACGAGTCAGAGGCCATGGTCTCTTGTGAAGAGTGCGGCCGGAGCGGTGCGTCTTGTCATTTGAATCTTGTCGGGTGTTCCATCAACTCTCTTTCCCAGGACATCCAAGCTGCATGGAACTGGCCGAGGTCGCCGAGGTAGTTCGGTCCTACCCTTGGAAATGCATCGAATGCAAGACTTGCGAGATTTGCCAAGAAAAGGGCGACGATGTAAGAGTGTCCATCCAGTTCATGTACTATTGGTTCATATCTAGAAAGGCCAGAATATTGTTTTGTGACTTTTGCGATCGAGGTATATCAAGCTTCATACCACGTTCCTCATCTGTTTACATCTCCTCGTTCAATAGGTTGGCACATGGACTGTCTCCAGCCTCCACTAGAGGAAGAACCACCAGGTCAATGGCACTGCCCTCTATGTCCACCACTCGACATACTCCCTCCTGATTCCACCTTGGCTCAACATGACACTTTCCCCCAGGCTGGACCAGACAGTCTCACCAGCAAATCTGGTTCAGATGGACGGACCAGTGGCCCACTGGGAGTGGACTCCGAGATGGGCATCCAGGTCGACGGTTCATCCACTGACAAGTCCACGGATTCGGATTCGGACTCGGACTCGGACGAAACAGTGAACGCCTCTACGACACGCCGCCTCCGGCCGGTCAAGAAGAAGCGACCCGCTCAGCGTGCAACAGAGACGCAGACTCCACGCCCCGCGAAACGCATGCGCATCAAGGTACGCTCTCCTCCCCCGCCGTTAATTGTGCGGTTGCGGCTCCCGCCTAAGGGCAAGGGCAAGGAGCGCGAAGACGACACGGAGAACAATATCTTCGAGGACCTTTTATCGCTAGCGGAGAGAGATATTTCGAAGACGACTATTGACAGCTTTGATAGAACAAGATTTGAGAAGAGCAGACTTGCTGCTGAGGTGCGTGGGTGTTGTGGGTACTCCAGCATCGTTGATTGATCGCTTCTCTAGGAGAAATTATTTCCGGCTCCTGTTGCACCACCTTCCGCTACCGAAAACCCAGACGCACCGATCGCCGGTCCTTCTTCGCGTCCCCTTCGATCCGCTACCCTCCATCAATTGTCCATACCTCCATTACCACCTGTATCCCCGGTGCCATCCACGCCGAGTCTTGTCCCACTCACGCCGGGAACCTTTTCTCAAACTCCCAACACTCCAACCATCCCTGATGGACAGCCAACATTACGTATACGTACCATCCGCTTCGGACCCTATGACATTCATCCTTGGTATGATGCCCCGTTCCCGGAGGAGTATGCAAATATACCAGATGGCCGGCTTTGGATATGCGAGTTTTGTTTGAAGTATATGCGAAGCCGTTTTGCGTTTGGTCGACACCGAGTGAGCTCTTGTATGAATGTGGAGCCATCTTGTGGCTAACTGGTGATGATAGTTGAAATGTAAAGCTCGTCATCCGCCAGGTGATGAAATTTACCGTGACAGTTCAATTTCCATATTCGAGGTGGATGGGCGCAAGAACAAAATATACTGCCAGAACCTTTGCCTCCTTTCCAAAATGTTCCTCGACCATAAATCTCTTTTTTATGATGTTGAACCGTTTCTATTCTACGTCATGACGGAGATTGATGACATCGGAGCTCATTTCGTGGGGTACTTTAGCAAAGAGAAATGCTCGCCGAAACAATACAACGTGAGTTGTATTATGACACTTCCGGTACGACAACGACAGGGCTGGGGAAATTATCTCATTGATTTCAGTATGTTTGATATCCCTGAAACGTCTTGGGCTATTGACCATACTCGCCTAGGTTACCTATTGTCGAAGAAAGAGCAGCGTGCAGGCTCTCCTGAAAAACCTCTTTCCGGACTGGGCGCTCTTGGCTATAAGAACTACTGGACGCTTGCACTTATGCGTTACCTTACATCGGCCCCTCAGAAACCAGGCCTTGAAGGTCAGCTTATTTTTCTTTGCTTGTGGGTTGACTCTCCCTCACCAGGTGCCCCGCGTACCACAAAACAGATATTAGTAGAGCCACGTCGATGACCATCGAGGACATATATGCCATCCTCGTGCAGCAAGACATGATCACAGTGGACACCACGTTCCCAAACTCTCGTCCATCACCAGGGCAGTCGATCAAGTTCCCCCGTGGTCGCAGAAACGGCATTGCGCGGAGGCACTTGCAAAGACCCAGCCCACAAAAGCAAACAGACGGGGGAGGAGGGAACAAGTCAAATACACCATTTGTCCCTCCCGCGCACTATGAAGTCTCTTGGGACCAAGACAAGGTGGAACACTGGTTGGAGGCCTGGGAAAAGAAAGGGTACATGATACTTAAACCCGAAAAGCTGAAGTGGACACCGTTCGTGTTGTCTCGCATCAAAGCCGGTGTGGAGGTTCTTCAGACCGAGGTGGGCTTGGGTTCTGGGGCCACAGTCCATACTGGTACGCCTCAGAGTCCAGTGGACGGCGGGACGCCCATGCTGGATATTGCTGATCGGGCCAAGTCGTCGGGTTCTAGACAGAGTTCGATGGACGAACAAGTGGTGGCTTCTCATGATGCAGCAGAAGTGTCAGCAGCACATCTCTTCGATGACCTGCTCCCGGAGAAAATGGCCACTCCAAAGAAGCAACTGAGAAGCAGGCTAAGAGATGCTAGCCCCGACTCCGTTGCAATGTCTACCCGGCCGGCTTCTGCGCCAGTAATTCTGGACAGCGACTCTGGTCCCAATGGAGAAAGCAACGATGTGTTGCCTATTGGTACCAGCAATGTCATGCAGAGGATTGAAGATGTCACTTCCGTTGTGCCCATCAAGCGCCGCCGTGGCCGCCCTCCAAGAACACGGTCACCTGACAAAGTATCCCAATCCTTCCCCACTGAGTCTGGACTGACGTCACCCAAACCAACATCGCCTCGGAAACGCAGGAAGCTCGATTCGCCCTCTCCTGAGGAATTGCGTGGACCCATGGCCCTTACCTATACTGAGGAGCATGATGGCAGCGACGATCAACCAATAGACCTTCATCCCGTGATTGTCAATGGAGAAGGCCATACTACGAACGGAGTTCGTCAGGATTCAACACAACGTTCACCGGGTACTAGTCTCGCCGTCGGGATCACGGAGGGAGAGAAGGGGTCGGTGCAGAAAGATGATTTCACACCACATGAAAACAATGACGTGAAATCGGAAGATCTAGGAACACCCCTCACAGGATTGACTAGTCGACACAGCGTCCCGAGTGATGATACCGTGGTCGTGGCGGAGGGTGTTAATGGCACAGTGGTTCACAGTAAGATTGAGGGGGAGGGGGACGGAATTTTACAATCACGGAGCACTGGGGATGGAGGTGCCACGGAAGACACTATTGTGCCGCAAGTAGTGGTCGAGGAGGACTCGGACTTGGACGCTGAGGGAGAGCCGGACGATGAGATTGAGATATGAAGGGTCATTTATGTATCCATACTAGTTTTTCTAATTGTTTATGCATCTAGTTACACGCAGATACGAACCGGAGCGCCTCTGTGGTTGTTTGTATTGACATCAGAACCAAACAGCTCCTGGCCAGTCGCGGCACCGCAAACGAGCCACAGCAAGCGCGAGCGGTTCACGTCTGGTTCATCGTGGTTCAACTGAACATGGACAACTCCCAGCCCCATGGGTAAGTACGTCTCACAACACAACCTGCTCGTCGTCCAGTTCATCCACGCACGACATTATTCCAAGTGTCATGTCTCATCGTATTTTTATTCACACGCAGTGACCCGGGCATGGCCTTTGGCCACCTGCAACGTGATCCCAACGTCAGCAACGTTTCGGTGAGAGTCACCCATCCTCTCGCCTCTTTTTCGTAGCCTGATCGATGGATCCACTGTCACAGAGCCTCAATCAAGCGCTGGGATCTCATCTGACCCCTACGCTTAGTGCGCGGTCGACTTTTCACGATGGCACCTTCCGACTGACGGATTCGCCACCGACTATCCTCGACCCGAGTGGTAGCGGTGCACGGCCCTCTCAGCCAGTCGCTGGTCCCTCGCGTTCCCCCATACATGAATACAATGTCCCACTGACGAACGATAGTCCGGTTGCGAGTGCGCTGAAGCGCAAGCACACTGATGGCACCAGTGCGATGTCGAACAGCCAACTGGGGAAACGACGACGGGAAGGCCAAGACGCGGCTGAATTCGACAACGATTCAGTCCATGGCTCAAAGCACTGGACCGAGGAAGAGAAGACCAAGTTGTTCACTTGGCTCATGGGTCCAGGTGAAGACGAACACTGGAACTCTCTCCGCTCGACGAAAAACTCGTGCTTTCGGGAGGTATGTATCGGCGATCTGACGATAATTTTATGGTTTCACAATTCACTGTAGTGCGCCATGCAAGTTTTCGGGGGAAAGAAAACATATCAAGCCCTCAAGGGTTGCTACGAACGCAACTTTAACTTGTTCAAGCAGATCTATGCTTTTGAGGCGTTTCATGCGCCGTCCGGTGGTGGTCCCTTGAACATGATCGTTGAGGGGGACAGGCTACGAGAATATGAGCGTCGCCTACAGCTAGCCCGAAAGGGTGGCTGTGATGTTGGGAATCTCAACGCAAGAACCATTGACCACTGGCACAGAAGTGGGTGGTACAATCTATTTTACCGCAGGTAAGCCACAGTCAAGCTACGGCCCACCAACTGAAAACCGTCCCTCGTAGATGGAACGGTGACCCAGCGATTGCACGCCCTCCCACTCGGCACCATACCAATGGTGTGCCAGGAGGTGCAGTCAACAGCGATGAAGTCGAAGACGAGGAGAATTCATTAGACGTGTCGGATTCTCCACCGTCTGTACCGCTGCAAGCTGCTCGTACCCCGCCCTATTCTCAGTCTGTGAATCCCCAACCCGCTGCTGTCTTGGACCAGCTTGCTATAGAAGCAGGACCGTCAAGTTCTCCCACTAGGCCCATGTTTCAGGGACAAAATCCTCCCTCGCCTCAACTAGAACAATCACACGTTCATTTCTCTGTCCCACAGAACTTGATGACAGTCTGTCTCCAGCTGCTTCAAGCGCAGGTTCAACATAGCAAGCTCAAAATCGATTACCTGCGGCGACGTGAGGAGCGAGAGGAAAAGGAAAGTTTAATGCGTCAGGAGCTGGAGCGCCGCCGGTTCGAGAGGGAGCAAGCGGATCGGGATAATAACAAGGAGTCAGGAATGAAGCAGCGGGCCCAGCTAGCAATGGAACTCATGGGTAACCCTATAGTGCATGCGTCCGTGCGGCAGGCAGCAGTGGACTATCTGAAGAAACTTCTTGCCACTGACTGAACTGGTTCGGTTTGTGAAATTTGTTGTAATATATAGTCATCGTCTTCACGCGGACAATCATTGTATATTCAAGCATGTTTTGTATTTCGCACCTGGTTTCCACTACACAGTACATATAGTATATAACGAGTACATAATACCATTTTGTGAATAAGCTACACATGTTACTGTTCCATGCAGAGATTAATGAGTCGACTCTGACTTCCCAGGTCAGGTAGTTCTACATAATCATGCCATCGGAATGCAAGTTGAAGCTCTGCTGCATCCTAGTCAAGCGGTGATGAACCAGTCTACACAGTTTGAACATGAGAAGAGGAACTGGACAAATCCACAAGATCATACCGCTGAAATAGATCCAATGGGCCATTGCTCTCCCGTTCGGTGCCATTGATTTCCTCTTCACCGGGGGTAACGACTGGCCGTATGGGTATCCAGCAACTTAGTGGGCTTATACCATCTTCGTAGTTTGCATGCGAAACGTAGAGTAGGAGTCCATCTGATGCTACGTGCACTGGCACAGGAACCAGTCCATTGTGATCAGCCCCAGAATCGACCGACATTGCAGAATCAGAGGACATGAATCGGAAAGGTGTCGAAGTCGGGATATCGACGAAGACCTCCCGTGTTGAACGAGCTAGGGGTACGATACAAGAATGTAGCATGGGGAGAGTTGTGTCTGTGTGGTAAGGAATAGGAATGAACGATGTTGGATATTGAAAGTTGTAACAGCTCGGTTGTGAACTCGATTGTTGGGCCTCAGTAGAGCCAGAGAATGAGAATACGGCCGAAGGTGGAGCGAATTTTGGTAGTTCAGCGAGTCGAGTGTCGCGCCACCAAAACCTGTAGCTTCGATAAATATGAGATGATTGTCATTGAGCCGGAAAGTACCTGAAAGGTGTTTCACAATCTGCGATGTCCTGGCCTTTCCACTTGATGACATCAAGGACGTGTAAAATCCCGTTAGCTCTCCAATTGACATCGAGAATGCAGTCCAATACTGTCGATGGCGGGAGCGAAGACGGAAACCGAGGAAGTAGCATTTTTCCCAGAAGACGAGACCGAAGAGAGGTATTTGGTGCTGCAGATCAATCTAATCAGCGACATCACTCTGAATTGGGAACGAATATTGGCACATATTCCTATGATTCCTGTCGTTGATTGATGCGTGATTGCCAGACATCGCTTTCCCGTTGGTACAGGTGCCACTGCAACCCAGCTTGTCTCGAGATCTTGAGGAAGGCCATCATCTGCATTGTTGGAGTGGTCGACCCACAGGCCGGGTTCCTCTTTCATCTCCAGTAGTTCCGCGTACATGCACTTGTTTGCCCACTTGTTATGTTTCTTTGCCCGCCTCCGTTTGTTTTTGGTGCGCTCCCTCTTCGAATGGCCGCCATCGTCTGCGATGGGTGAAGCAAGAGTGCCAGATGCGTCCGATGTGCTTGCAAGGGATGCGTAATTTGTTATCCCTTCCCTTATCACTTGAGGTTCCTCGTCACCCTCATCATCAGACGCCCCAAGACTCAAATTCGCGAATGCATCAAGCTGTCTGCATGAATCGATCTTCCGGGCCCGTCGCTATACCAGACGGTCGTGTACATGAGAAATTGGACCACGGATGGACACAACGTAACTTCACGCACCCGTCTTTGTTCCTCCAGAGCCTATAGAGTGTAGCCATCCCTGTTAGTTCGAATGAAGGAACTGGTCTAGAACATAACGGTTGACCTTTTCACGTCGAGCTTCCTGTGATACCAGCTTGTCCGTGAACGTCGTGGGTGGAGCTTTGTATGTTGATCTCCTGTCATTATGCGCAGACATAGTTCTACTTGATGAGATTAATTGATCCTCGATGGACTTGATGGACCATTGAAATTGATTGTGAGCCTGGGCCGCAACCGAAGTCCAATGATGACCGGAATTGAACCAGCCACTCCAAAGAGCCCGACTCAAGTCACTGCAATTGTCAACGAGCTCAGTTCTGGTGTGGTCAACCGATCATCCAGTCAGATATCGACACTCAGGCCGAGAATAAAGAACCAGATTGCATTTCATGTGTCCTCTTAGCCTGAGCTAACATTTACTATGGTAATACGAAAACGAGATGCATAATGGATCTGGTGATCCTATGGAGGGTGCAAATCTAGACAATATGATTGCCTTGACACCAAGCCTGATCAGGGGGCGTTTTACTCAGAGCCGAGACCGTACGCTGTCGACATCGCGGTGGCGCCACATGAAATGGGTTTCTACATATTAGCGGTGGATTAGAACTTCCTTTCTCGGTATGTACACCAGCCTACCGTACCGTTGACTTCTTCGCCAATAGACCTTGTAGACAGTTACTGGACGAGTGGTATGCATGGCGGAGGTCCCTCAGCCTATCAGAACAGGAATATCAAAAGTAAGCATACTGTGCTAATAGTGTCATCCCTTACCCAAAGTACTAAAATGTCAAAGGCAAAGACCAAGGCAAAGGCCAGGTACCTCAAACGCAAAAAACTTCGGAAAAAGGCACGGAAGTCCTCAGCACCTCGAAAATCCAGAGATGGCCCCCACACAAGCTCGGGATCTGATGAGGAGCATCATGATGACAGACCTAGAGGAATTGCCGACCAGGATGATGGGCATGGCACCGGTGAAGAGTGGGTGACCCCTAGGAAACATCCCGTTCAGCCTACCAGGAAAAGGCGCAAAGTGATCGAAGAGGTTCTCGCTTCAGATGTCAGTGTCACCGGAGAATTACGTGACTTGGGGAACGAGGAGGTTCCAAGCATCTCGAGACCACCCGCAATCCCAACGAGTGCTCTACCCTCATTTCCTTTGCCAACAGCACCTAGTGCACCACCCAAGTCTATGCTCGCCATTCAAGGGATTGACAAGGCTCTCATACACGCAGAAGTCATCGAACCTGCCACTGTAACCCCTCTCTCGACAGATGAACAAGACCAATATCACAGTGGTCTCAGTTTGAAGACACGGAGGCGTTTGCTCGACCTCGGTATTAGCGAGCTATTTGCTGGTCGGTGACTGATTACATGATCTACGGTTTCAAAGGCTAATGATATGACGTGTAGTGCAGACCACTCTTCTGCCTTTTCTTATCCGCTATGGTCAGTCGCTGTATACACCGTACTCTGCTCCTCGTGATGTATGTGTTTCCGCGCCAACGGGGAGTGGAAAAACACTTGCATATGTCCTTCCTATACTCGAGGTGAGCTCTACTGCCGTTAATGTAATTGGAATTGCTGACGCTCCTATTGCTGCAGGTTTTATCAAAACGAATTGTCACCAGACTGCGTGCCTTAATTGTTCTGCCCACTCGAGACCTCGTTACGCAGGTCAGAGAAACATTCGAGGCTGTCGGTAAGGGACGCGGCTTAAAAGTTGTTTATATCTCAGCATATCGCAATCATCGCATGTCTGATTATTATTGCTAGATCGGGACTGCAACAGGCCAACACTCATTTGCCCATGAACAAACACAGTTGGTCTCCGAGACAGACCCTGGGTACATTTTCCTTACCATCGGGGTGGTGTTGGCTAATCTTCTCTTTCGCAGGTTGCTGGGGGGTTCCAGCAAAGTTGACGTCTTGATATGCACACCAGGTCGATTAATGGATCATCTCAACGGAACACCCAACTTTACGTTGCAACACCTTCGTTTTTTGGTACGAATACATTGATGGTTTCGAGGTATATGTCTCAAAAGTAACCTACTCAGGTCATTGATGAAGCAGATCGCTTACTCTCTCGATCATTCCAAGACTGGCTGGCCCATGTGCTCAGCGCCATCCACTGGAGACCTTCGGAAAGTACTTTGCTGTCGAGCAAATTGTCGCCCGAAGATACATGTCTCCCAAAAATCTGCGATTCTCTCGCACCTGCCTGTGCAGATTTTGAGCATCGTGGATTTCATCAAGCTGACGTCAATGAGCGAAGAGAGTTTTCATGTCAAAAGCTCTTGTTCTCTGCCACACTCACACTCGATCCCAGCAAACTCGCAGGTCTTGGTCTGCAGGATCCAAAGTATTTCGTCGTCCGGACTCAAGCTGAATATAGGTCCGATGGTGCACCGTCTCACCTTGTTTCTGAATGGTTTGCCATGCCAACCACCTTGACCGCGAGTCTTCAGCCTGCACAACACTTATTCTTGAGTTAATCTTTGTCGTTTAGGAGCATATGATTATTTGCGAACCATCGCAAAAACCGCTTATGGTACTTTATCTTCTCCACAACCACAACATCCGCAACGCCTTGATTTTCACTAAATCGTCGGAATCTACGGCACGCCTTGTCTTCTTACTTGAGTGCTTTGAAGAGCTGAGAACGACGGAACGTGTTCGCATTACGGTTCGTGCGTACTCGAGTGACCTCCCCGCAGGCGAACGAAAAACGATTCTGGAGAAATTTAAAGCGCAGGAGGTCGATATGTAAGCTTTGTGCCACTTACGTCGTGATGGTGATCTCACTCCGTCGACGAATAGCCTCGTCTGTTCTGATTTAATCTCAAGAGGGATTGATATCAGTCATGTCTCTCATGTTGTGAGCTATGATACGCCAGTTGATATGAGGAAGTATGTTCACCGAGTCGGGAGGACTGCTCGAGCTGGACGGGACGGTGACGCTTGGACATTGGTGGAAGAACAGGAGGTAGGTGTCTAGATATGGTGTCCGCAGGGCCACGAGACCAACCTTCCATAGGCACGCTACTTCAAGGCGGTGCTGAAAGAGCATGATCACCTACACAGAGTGAACAGAATGAGGGTTCCTCGGAGTGAGATCTATCCCCTCTTGAAAGACTACCAGGTAAGGCTCAGGGTTATTGAGGAAACTATGTGAGAATGTTGATGGTTGTTTGTACAGGCGGCGCTGGAGAGATTGAAGGACGCGTATACCCGATAGCCTATTAATATGCCGCAATTGCACGTATTCGAATGGTACCGATCCGGGCCGGTTGTAGTCATTCACATTACAAAAGTAAGTTACTCGGTTGCCATTGATTCTAGCGTTGAAGCTACCTGGCTGGGCTATTTGAGAAGCTGCACCTGCGCTTGGTGTTTTGGAACTCCGAGCTTAATTTGGCGGCCCCCACTGAGGTCCTGGGCAGCTCCAAGGCTGAATTTCCCAAAAGTTCGCTCAGCCGTGGGATCTAATAGTTTAGTAAGGACGACTAAGCGATCCGCCGTAAGCTTGAACTTAGCCGCACCGGGTGCGTGAGCTCGACGTTCAACTTTGAATGATATAATAATATAGCTACTTAATGGGAGCTGGCTTTTCTCCCTTTTTCTCTGTCGCTCACTAACATGTCTCATTCAGAGCACAAGTTTGAAACCAACATCATCGCGAAGGAGCACCCTGATGGGCCAAGCCTGAACTTAGACGAACATGAACACACTAAGCGACCCCCCATCTTCCGCCGGTGCTGTCATCTATTGCCCCCATCGTCGCTGTTGAACTAACCTGAATGATGTTTCAGTTTCTTTTTCATCAAGAATCCCAACCCTCCTCCCCCAAATCCTTCCATTCACGACGCAGTTCTCACACCCGAGGTGTCTGCAGGCTTCTTCAGTCAGCTCTGGTTTACCTGGTTAACTCCCCTGCTGTCACTTGGCTACGCTCGCCCGCTCGAAGCATCTGACTTGTACAAACTCCCAGACGAACGCTCCTCGACACGGGTAGCAGATGCTATTCTCACATCCTTTGAACGCCGGCGTAAAGAGGCAGCGATATACAACGAACAACTGGCGAATGGTCAAGTTAGTCCAGGCATCAAGTCTATTTGGTGGTCACTTCGTGGTGTCCGCATAGAACGGGAGAAGGCCTGGAGGGAGAAGGATGGAAGACGCAGAGCCAGCCTCATCCTCGCGATGAATGACAGTGTGAAATGGCGCTTTTGGTCCGCTGGAATTTTGAAGGTCATTGGCGATACTGCACAGGTCACGTCCCCTCTCGTGGTAAAGGTGTGGGTTCCCCTTTCCGATCTATCCAACGTATTCATCGCTGGCACAGGCAATCATTACCTTTGCCACTGAGTCGTACGTTGGGCATATCACCGGTACGCATACACCGCCAATCGGAACGGGCATCGGACTTTGTTTCGCTATCTTCGCTTTACAGTTGATTGCATCATGGTGTACCCAGCATTTTTTCTATCGCAGCATGGCCTGTGGTGTGCTCTTGCGCGGTGGTCTTATTACTGCAATCTACTCCAAGGCGCTTTCATTGTCTCCTCGCGCCCGTGTACAGATGACAAATGGCAGGCTGGTGAACCACATCTCCACCGATGTATCTCGCATCGACTTCTGTGCAGGCTTTTTCCACATGTCCTGGACTGCACCCATCCAACTTGTTATTTGTCTGGTTTTACTCCTCATCAACATGGGTCCAAGCGCACTGGCGGGTTTTGCACTTCTCGTTGTTGCAACACCAATAAACACGGTGGTGATAAAACGTCTCTTCTCCATCAGGATCAAGAGCATGGCTTGGACCGACAAGCGCTCCAAGTTACTCCAAGAGATGCTGAGTGGCATGAGAGTGATCAAGCTCTTTTCATGGGAGATACCCTTTTTGAGGCAAATTTCCGAGTATCGCAAGCTTGAAATGGCGTACGCTACATTTCATCCCCTTTCTCATCCCGACTTAGCCTTGTTTTCAGCTACATACGGACCCTACTAGTCCTTCGGGCCGGCTTGACCGCGTTCGTCATCTCCCTCCCAACGCTAGCCGCTGTGATTGCGTTCATCACCTACTCGCTGACTGGTCATCCACTATCTGCTGCGAACGTTTTCTCTTCTCTTACTTTGTTCCAACTCATCAGGACGCCCCTCATGCTCCTTCGTGCGTAATCTCTGCCATTCCTTCGAATCAAACTAATTGGCACTACTATATAGCTATGTCACTCAGCTCCATCGCAGATGCTGTCACTGCATGCAGGCGCCTTAATGATGTTTTTGAAGCCAAAACGTCTGACGGGGCACTGGTAATCGACAACGATTTAGCTGTAGCAGTCAAGATAGATGGCGCGGACTTTACTTGGGATAGCCCCCTACTGAAACCTGAAGGTCCCAAGGCAGTCAATGACAGGATGGGCCTACACAACAAAATGAAGGGAAAGTTCAAACCAATGACGCCACCAGCGAATCAACTTGTTGACGAGACTAATGTCTTCAAACTCAGAAGTATCAATATGGAGATCCCTCACGGCAAGCTCGTCGCTATAGTTGGGGCTATAGGGGCAGGTAAAACTTCACTGCTTCAAGGCATCATTGGCGAGATGCGACGGACTTCTGGTACTGTTGAGTTCGGCGGTTCGATTGCTTACTGTGCTCAGACAGCCTGGATTCAAGTACGATTCACTCGGGTTCCTATGGTGAAGAACTGACACCTCAAGCCAGAATGCCACGATTCGGGAGAACATATGTTTTGGGCGGCCATTCGAAGAGGAAAGATACTGGAAGGCTGTCCACGATTCTTGTCTAGAACCCGACTTGCAGGTGCTCCCAAACTATGACCTGACCGAGGTTGGCGAAAAAGGTATTTCTCTCTCCGGTGGTCAGAAGCAACGGATCAACATCTGTCGGGCCATATACCGTAACTCAGATATCATGATCTTTGACGTTTGTCCTCTTTTTCCTGAATAGTGTCTAGATTTTTGACATGTGCTCATTACCAGGACCCCCTCTCTGCACTTGATGCTCATGTCGGAAAGGCTGTATTTTCCAATGTCCTCAAAGGTTATACAGCAGGCAAAACTCGGATTCTTGTGACGCATGCATTGCACTTTCTCCCAGAAGTTGATTATATTTATACACTGGTCGACGGCAAGATTGCCGAACGCGGCACCTTCGATGCATTGATGGCTAGTGACGGTGCATTTTGCAAGTTCATAGAAGAGTTTGGTTCGCAACAAGATGAGAACAATAAGCGAGGAAGTTGAACTGGTTCACGATGACAAGAAAGGAGAAAATCTCAGCACCAAGGGCAAGGGAATGATGCAGGAGGAAGAACGGAATACCGGC
>JBBPKJ010000012.1:0-103049 GCA_038089195.1 Brasilioporus rufonigricans | reverse complement strand
TCACCTCAGTCGCGTGCGGTACAACGGACTGAGGCGTTCCAAGGTGAACGGTACAAACTATATACGAAAATTGACTACTGTGCCCGACAAGGGGTAAAGGGTCACAAGCAAGGGCTATCATGGATGAATAGAAAGTCCATACGATGGTAGGAACGCGGGCGATGTCCCTAGTCGGGCCCTGCGTGCGTCGGTGTCGTGGCTGTGGCTGCGCGCGCGCTTGCTAATCCCGACAGATGGCGTCACTGGAAATGCACGTTTGCATGCGTGACACATCTCCGGTCACTCTCCCACTTCCTCCACCGAGGTCCTGCAAATCGTTCAACGATGTCATCATCGGCATTAAAATCAGATTATCACTCACACGGCTTGACAGGGCTTGACAGGAAACAAGTAGTGGTAGCTTTGCGTGAGATGCAGAGAACCCACGATCATCAATCCACAGATGTCACAGTTAATCGGCACGTCGCACACTTTGGCCATGCAATGTGGACAGAGAAATCCCTTGCCGCTCATGTCTGAATGGCATACACAAAGGCTCGGTAGTGAAGAGTCGGGGAGGCGCGTTGGAAAGCTCATCATCATCAGGTCCGCGGCAGGGTTCGCATTCCCTTCACCAGTAGTACGAGCCACGGTGCATTGAGCTGGCGGTGGCACGCGCTCGAACAACAGGTCTTTGAAGTGTCCCTCGTTCATCACTATGCCAAAATGCCCTGTCCACTCCATGAGCGGTGAAAGACACTGGTCCATCTTGTCGACCCACCGCCTGTTTCATCGTACGTCTCCACATACCTTCGTCTCGGCCGCCAAAGCGACCACAGATATTCGAATCTTGTTCTTCACGCAAGCATCGAGCGTGTCATGGATCTTTCCCGGGTCGCAGGTTGTCAATGAGCCAAAATTTCGCGCGACGAATGATGGGGAGGTGGCTGCACCCCTCTCATAACCCCAAAAGGAACAACAGTAATGCGCACTCACCTCATACCGCTCCGTGCCGTCTCGATAGCATTCTACAGACTCGGTTCCCGGCAGGTTCGAGTTCATACTATCGCTGAGCGATTTAAGCACGTCCTGCGGATTACCTGCAAAAGGGCGTGAACGGAAACACCCCAAGTCGGGACATAGTCCTACCACACATTTCGCCTACACGTTCGCCGATGCCACCGCGCATGCTCCGACGACGCCGATCTGACCGAGTGGATTCTGGTCAAACCACTCCACGACGAACTCACGCGCGTATTGCAGGGACAGGTCGAACCGAGTGAGTCGCATGTCGCAGCTCATTATAGCTACGAACAGATCGAGCAGAAGGGTGAGATGGCGGATGATAGTGCGTCGAATGGCTGCAGCAGGCACAAGCGACCTAGCCAACAGCGGGGAACCTGAATGAGGGACAGAGTCAAAGTTGGAGTGCGTACCTTCGCCGTCGGCCCCTCGCAAGCTGCCCATCTCGCCCTCTTGCACGGTGTCCCATGAAAGCGCGTAGGATGCCTCCCACGTATAAGCTTGCTAGTCGGACGGGTCAGACGGAGGCTTGGAGGGGGCGTGAAAGAGGGACGTATGTCCTTTGCTTTGCCTTTTCCCTTGTCTTTCTTGCGATTGTCCGTGGCTTTGCCTTTCCCTTTGCCTCGCGCGCGGACGTCATCGTCTCCCATTAATGATATGTCGGAATCTGAGCCTACATCCATGTAATTTGGATCTGTTCGCCTTGGTGGTGCCATCGCGGGTTATCTGTTGTCGACCTTGAAAAAGTTACTGGTGGTGGTTGAGTCAAGCGTTTGACAGGCCGGCGACAGCGTGTCAGCACGTTGGTGGTGTAGGCCAATAAATTGGATAGGAAACACTACGACTCTACAACTCGCACTGTGTTACTTAGTTAAAGAAAGAAAAAGACCCTATACTCGAGAGTGACCTTGCGCGTGTTCTGCTTCTCCATTCACACTGCCCAGACCTTGGGACAACCACTGTTTGTGTTCGCGGGAGAAACGTGGGTAGGATTAAGTAGCATAGAGGAGCCCGTTGCGTGTCGAGTCGAGCCCGCGACCTACCTGTATATCGAAGAGAGACGGCGTTAGTTATGCACGAAAAGTAAAGTAAAGAAAAAAAAGAACAAGACCCAAGTTTTAGCTAGCATTTAAAAAATGCATGAACCTAGGCGGCGACCTAGTAGAGGTGGCAGTTGGGGAAGACCTTCTTGATCTGCTCCTCGAGCCACCAGTACGGGGTCCCGTAGGTTACGTCTGTCCTGTCGGTCGCACCACTACCGCCAGTGAGCAAGGCGACGATGCGGCCAGCCCTGTCGAGGATGATGGCACCAGAATCTCCTAAGGCAGAGAAGGAGCCATGCAGCTTATCATATGGCAGGATAGCGACCTCGATGGACGGTTGGTTGATACTGTAGTCATCGTAGATGCGTGTGAAGGATTCAAGTCCGTTGGCACGACCGATGGTGGTGCCCGTGGCCAGACCGTTCTTCACTACAAGGAGTGCCTTCTCCCCATTGACGTCGAGGTGCTGGGGCTGGCGGATCTCGTCGTCCTTCACAACGCCAAAGGCCTGGAGAAGCCCATCGTCCGGGTAGTCGTAGCCTGCCCGGTCCTCGTGCTGCGGGAACATGAGCTGGCCGAAGTCGGACGGCGAGAGGTTGCCACCTGCTGGGATATAATAGTCAGCCAAAACTGAAATTGCGGGACAAGATGGGAAACATACCGACATAGACCTTGTTTCCAAGGAAGGTACTCCAGTCGATCTTCTCGCGGTCAAGCTGGATGAAGGCCCAGTCACGCGTAAACCCATTGGGTCTGTCAGCGACGACAATGGGATCAGTGTGGAGGACAAAGCCAATGATGCGCTGGTCCAGGTTCGCCCTGTGTTTAGTAACCTCGTCGTGAAGCTTGTTCAAGTCGTCAATCATCTTCGTTGCCTTCTCCACCTCATGCTGGTTCTTCTTGCGGTCCTCGGTGACCATCGCATCTTCGCCCTCAATGAACTCACCCAGCCTGGTGATCACGTCGTTCCACATCTTAATGGAGCGAGTAAGATTACCGATTGTAACCACCATCGTACTTGTAACATCCCCATAGCCTTTGTTGCTGAGGGCAATGATGTCCTCACGAGGTTGGCTCTCATGCTTGCGTGACATGCCTGTGTTGCAGTATATGGGAGGAGGGCAAGCGACGTGGGCAGCAGTAAGAAGGACAATGTGCTCATTGTCTTTGCCGAGGCGGAAATAGAGGGCACCAGTGCCCTCGTAGTAGGGCATCTTGAGCAGGGCAATAGAGAGGCCAAGCATGGGCATGAAAGGCTTGTGGAAGTCAGAGATAGGGTCAATGATAGGGTTGAAGCTGGGGAGGAGCTTTGAGCCAGCCTGAGCAACAGAGTGAGTCATCTCCGATTCGCAAAAAGCAACCTCAATCTCAGGGAAGCCAGCTAGGCCAAGGATATGCTTGATGGCATCAGCAGCAGCCACTGCAGTGTTGAAAAGCAGAGTGTTGTGCTTTACACCAATCCACATAAGGAGTGGGCAAAATGGTGTCTTCTCCCCAGCATTGGCAAAGGTGACAGGGTCAATTGAGGTCCACATGATGCCACACCTGTTGAGATACTCATAAATGTCTGTACCAATCTTGAGCCAGGAGCTTCCAATAGGATGGCTGTAGACAGGGCGCACCTCACGGATGCAGCGCTGTGCAAGCAGACCCTCATGTTCAGGCCAGGCAGGGCCTGACTTGTAAATGCAAGGAGCACTGCTTGGCATACCAAAAAAGTCTGTAAAAGCAGCTGGGTAACAGTTGGTGAGACAGGACCTGTCAGAGACAATGATATCCTTAATGTTGTCACCCTTGTTAAGGTCGAGGTTGCCGACTGTGTCAGCAGTGGATGAGACAAGGGTCGAGAGTGACTCGGAGGACATGTCCCAACACTCTGATTAAATAAATGGTTGGTGAAGAGAGATAGAGAGCATCATGGTACCTTTTTATAGGTTCAGGAGGCTGACATCCTAGCGGAAGATCATGGCAAGGCATAAGGAATCCAATGAGTATAGCAACTGACATTTGCATCATGGAATTCACGAATTACATACCAAACTCGGAAATGCCGCTTGCGGCGGCAAAAACCCTACTTGACAGCTTGAAAGTGATAGAACAGTAGCACATTTCTATTCACCAAATCTGTATATGTAGTTATCTATGGCCTCTATACAACTCATCCACCATCTTTATGCTACTGTACCAGATCACTGGCATGCGCACGGTTGCCCGATATGGTAAGTCACGACAGGCATCGCCTCTAGGTGTGCTATCTTAACTTCTTCGACTTCTGGTGTGTCCATCTCGCGTCCCATCGTTCTTGGGTTGTTCCACGTTGTACATAGACTCTATATGACGCTTCCAACACGCTTCTCTCGGTCCGAATGCGTCTATACGATCCAGTATGTACATGCTACTTGTTCTGTACTGGCCATCTAATCCGACTTGGCGGGTTCGTCTCGCCGCCGGTGTCATTCCTACCGTGTCTTTGACATCTCTGGTACCTCCATGGGCCTCTCAATACGACCGCTTTGCTGCCGCATCATCTAGCTCGTCTGGAGCCTCCTCTTGTGAGTCTTCCTCTACCCTTTGCTTTGAGCGTTCGCGATCGTGTTCTGACGCGTTTTCCAGGTTCTTCTGCATGTCCCTGTTGTCACAGTCATGGTGTGGATTGCACGGTGTACCCATTTTGCCGCCCGGTATGTGCGCTTGACCACTGTGCGTCGTCGTGCCCTTTCGTTTCACCTCGAGATCGCTCATCCATATCTGCTACCTTTTCCTTTGGCGTAGACTTCAAGCCAGTCATCTCCCAGTCATGATGTGTGAGTTCGAGTCCCATGCGAGTCGGATCCGTTCGCCTTGTCGTACCATCACATGGTTTTGGCGTCGACCTCACAAGGTTGCTCCTAACGGTCGGGTCTCATGTACAGTGAAGGTGACTGCCGTTGGTGCAATGTTGGTCGTGCACGATGTTGTAGACCACGAAGTTAGAACCATTATACTACCGCCCTGAGCTACACTATAACTCTACACGACTTGTGCTGTTCCAAGTTCGTGCAATGTACTTGCTCTATGTACCGCTCTTCTTCGATGAGCTGCCAGTGTCTTTGACATCCTCTGTCTCGACGATGTCGCCCCAGAGCCTCTCCACCCAACATAAGCAATGATCCACCTGCTCAAATACTTCCGCAGTGGCTCGGCTCAATACAGGATCCTCAAACCCCTTCACATCTGTGACCGTCCAAGGGGAACTAGAGAGCGGAGTCGACGAATTGTCCATGTCCTCTGGATCAAGTACGAGTCGCGGTCGTTTCCCCGCCCGTTCCCCGCCCCTCCCTGTCCGCAACGTCGCCGGCCCTGCACCAACGTCCCGAGCAGCGTCCCCCTGACGGCGTCTCACAAGCACATTGCAGAGCTCTGTCAGTAGCCGACGCTGCAACAGCTTGTACACAGGATCTTCGTATCGGAGTGTCCGGTCGACAGCTGCACGCAGCGTTGTTTCGTCCTCCTTGGACAGTGGAGCTGGAGTAGAAGGCGTAGCGGTCGCTTGTGTCCGTGCGCGGACGACTTCGTCAGCGAGGTTAATGAGCTTGGTATCACCTGCGTCTGGTTCTCCGGAAATCTCGGCGCGGAGGAGTGTCCATATACGAGACATGAATGAATCAGGATCAGGGGGGTCGGAACTGACGTGAGAAGATCGAGTAGGTGCAGGGATTTGCGCAAGAGCATTCAAGGAGGCAGCGATGACCAGCGCCTGTAGGTAATTCTGGGTTTCCAAAAGGGTGGAGGCTGAGAAGAAGAACACGGGTGGAAGGATGTTGACGTTCGTTGCAGATGACTCTACTTTATCGTTGTCGTCATGACCAGAGGATGTGCTCGGAGGAATCTGGACGGTTCCCGATGGAAAGGGACAAGAGACAGGCGAAGACGAACCCAGGGACTGGACAATACGTACGAACCACAAGAAACGCGGCTCCGCGCAAATGGAGCTCAGATGAGCAGGAGGCTGTAGCCTGTCTAGCCAAGACGTCCACCCTTGCGTTATTCTATCTCGATGCCAAATGTCTATTACGATCTCTCGTTCTGTTATCTTGGCCTGTTTCGCAACGACAG
Organism: Brasilioporus rufonigricans; assembly: GCA_038089195.1. Classification (NCBI taxonomy): domain Eukaryota; kingdom Fungi; phylum Basidiomycota; class Agaricomycetes; order Boletales; family Boletaceae; genus Brasilioporus; species Brasilioporus rufonigricans. The sequence goes on along the minus strand of JBBPKJ010000012.1, from coordinate 96,909 downwards.
ACCTGAGCTGTTCCTCTGTCATACTTCCCAGGATGAACTGAGAAAGATCGTCTTTCATGACCTCGGAGAGTTTCAGGGTCCCTCTGATAGTTTCGGCTACTAGTGCGGCCAATGCGACAGGGTGGGATGAACGAGCGGGAGGGTCATCGAGCGGTCGTTGAAGGACTTCGATTTCTGAATCACGAACCGGGGCACAGCGTTGCCGAAGACTGGTTAGAACCTCGCGGAGGTGCATGAGGGCAGAGTCCAAGGGTGAAGATGTCGGTGATAGGGGACTGGACAACGTCACCAACACTGGATGTTGGGGCGGTAACAGAGAAGAAAGCCCGACATGGAGGTCTCCGTAGAGTAATTTCAAGCGAGGAAGCTGAACAGAGGGCTCAGGATTGGAAAGGGTGTTTACGGCCTGCATGAACCTCAGCCGTACACGAATGGTGGGAGCGGTGAGGTTCGCACCTCTTCCCAGAAAGCCTTGTGCACGATGTCTTCGACTTTACTGTGGAGGGTCGGCTTTGTGTCCATGTCAATGGCGGTGTGCGAGCCGGACATGACGGACAGGAGGGACTTTCCAGGAGGGAGGACCTGAGCTGAGTCTGTGGCTAGGACATGCAGAAAGTATGCATTGTTCAGAATGTCGATGAGCTCGACAGGGAGTAGAAGAGGATCCTGGTTGGATACGAGTCGGGATGATACACTCTGCGGAGGTATAACAATGGAGATCCTTTCACCCAGCGCCGGTCTCTCCTGCGGGTCAACGGGCTTGTGCGCAGAAGGCGATGTGAGCAGGACGCGAAGGGCATCGAGGAGTTCGTCGCTCTCGGTGTTGTGTTGCCAGAGCCCGCGGTCCCGGAGACGTTCAAAGTCGCGATGTAGAACCTCCCATGAGACTGGATGTGGTCCGTGCGGATGACGCTGGATGTGTCGGAGGGCGTTGATAGTGGCTCTGAGGAGGGCGATGTCGTCGTCGCCGGGCGCGGTGTCGAGGTGGGCTGTGAGCTGATGGAGGATGCGCTCCATGACAAAGCCAAACTCGGCGAGCATCGCTTAGGAGTCTTTCTTGTCGGCCAACCACCGCCCCCGTCGATGGACGCTACGACGACCTCGATGACCTTGCCGACATCGACATCAACGACGACACCGAGTATACACCATGCCAGCCCCGTCATCGCCTTCATCATCGGTCTCACCATTATTCTCCTCGCTTCCGTGCTCAACGCTGCCGGCCTGAATCTCACGAAACTAGATCATGTGAGTCCAGCGCTTCGCACCGTATCTCTGCTTGACCCTCCCTAGGTCCGCACGAACGCCATTCCCAAGTCTGCTCGTCGCCGAGACTGGCTACGACCACTATGGCTCTTGGGAATGACCCTTTACATCCTGTCACAGCTCATAGGGAGCACCCTCGCGTTGGATTACATGCGAGCCGGCAAGTCCTCTACCCCTAATAATACTTTACACTCACGCTTCCTGTCCAGAATACGTTGCCCCTCTCGGCTCCACATCTCTCATCTTTAATTTCCTCTTTGCTAGATTTTTGGTTGGAACACCAGTTACCCAAACAGATATATATGTCGGTCATCACCACTCTCTCCGTCTTCGTGTAGCTGACCGTCTCCTAGGGTACAATCATCGTAGTTCTTGGTGTCGTTGGCATAGTCGCATTCGGCGGCATCAACAGTGGTCTCTCTTCAGAGACCAACGTCGACCACCTCACCTCCCTTTGGAGGAGGGGTGGATGGCTCGTGTTCTTCTTCTCCATGTCCATCGCCTTGCTCATCGTCCTCAAGTTCACCTTCTCACTCGACGCAGTGCTCACTTCCCGTTCTGACATTACTTCGCAGCCCTTCACGGGCATGAATGCACGCAAGTCACTCTCACCCAGCACCACCTTTGCTGGGAAAGTTAAGAACACCTATGCCTCCTTTTCGCTCTGGATCATGGAGAAACTCGAGACTTGGACTGCATCCAAGGACGACAGACACCTCGCATGGATCCTTGGAATTGGTTGGGCATGCTGCGGTGGGGGTCTCGCAGGTGGATGTCTTGTATTTGCCAAGGCGACGTATGTACCCATCTTTCAAGCTGCTCTGGGTCATTCTGAGGCATTGTAGCGTCAAGTTGCTCACTGGAAGCTTGTCGCATGAAAATCCGGGGAATCAGTTTGGGCATCTTGCACCCATCTTTACTATCATCCTCTTGTCCATCACAGCGGTCTTGCAAATTATATGTCTGAACCGTGGGCTGAAGGTCTATGACTCCACGCTCGTCGTACCTGTGTTCTATGGTGTCTACACTGCCACTGGGTACGTCGCCCTGTTTGCCGCACAGTCCCCGCTCACTCGTTACATGTCAGTTTCCTGGACTCGCTCGTTTTCAATAACGAAGTCGACGCCTACAAGCCCTGGATTCTCTTTCTCATTTTCGCCTCTATCGTGATCCTCATTTCAGGCGTCGTCCTTCTTACACACAAGAAACCCGAGCGATCTCAAGGAAGTATTGCGTTGTCACGAGCACCGGGTGTACGATCTGCCATCAAGGACAACAAGGACAGCGAGGGAGACGAAGTACAGGCTTTACGGGTGCCAGAAGAGGGTGAATCAGCGACCCACGAGCAGTGGCAACTTGGAGACATGAGTGACGACGAGGACGGCGTCGATTCTGATACCACCAGAAAGCCAGTCTCGAGAGGGGTGAATGGTTCCGGAGATGGTGGTGTGGAGGAGCGTCGATTGATCGAGGACGAGGACGAGGACAAGGCCCAGCACCGACAATCGACGTCCTCGGATGCGACGCTTGCCCGCAATGACGGCGACGAGCAGAGGCGGTACCAGGACGACGAGTTTGGGGAGTGGAACGAAGGTAGCAAAGGTTACGGTATATAAAATCACCTAATGAACTGGACAATATACTTGCATATGACACAGACGCGTGTGTGGCTGAGCCTTGACGTTGACTGCGCCCATGCCGACAAACCCCCGCAACACGACTCGCGTCCCTCCCGCGAACATGGTCAACAAAAGCGACAGCCAGGACAAGGACGTTGACGAACTCGACGACGACTTTGGCTCGGAAAGCGAGAATTCGGATCCCAACGTGTTTCGAATATCGAACGCATTGACCCCCCCGTCCGCCATGAGCTACAGCGCACAGGAACTTCACAGTGAGCTGACCCATTACGTCCCCGACCGGCTTCTCTGACATGCCATAGCCTTTATTCACGAGGGGTACATCGACCTCAACCCCAGCTACCAACGAGGTGCGCCTCGCCCCTCTCCCACAAATCCCGTTCATCGTGACAGTGCCCGTTTGCAGACGTAGTCTGGCCAGAGAGCAAGCAAATTGGACTCGTCGACTCCATTTTCCGCAATTTCTACGTGCCCCCCGTCATATTCGCAGTACAAAAGGACGACGAAGGTGAGACGGTGAGGGTGTGCGTCGACGGCAAGCAAAGGTTGACTTCGATACAAAAGTTTCTCGACGGTCTGGTAAGCGACCGCGTCTGCCTTTTTTCTCGTCCCTCCTGCTGACGCTGACTGATATGCGGCGACAGATACCTCGTGAGTGCAACCTAGGGTTCGCCGTGTCTTGCTGAAGCCATTTTCGTCAAGATCGCGATTCGCGTACAAAGAAGAGCTTTTGGTTCGTCATATCCGACGCACAAAAGACGACACGCCTAGAAATCCCTGAACAGTGGAAACGACGGTTCGCAGACACAAGGATCACATGCGGTTGGTGTGCTTGTTCTGCGAAACGTGCCCCTCATCATTCATGTACCCTCGCCAGTCGAGTATCACGATCTTCCGCCTGGCACGGAGAGAGAAATATTCCAACGGGTACAGCTCGGGATGAGCTTGACGGCCGCAGGTGGGTATACACACAGGTGTTCGGGGACGAGCGACCATCTCATGTCATGTAGAAAAACTGCAAGCCATTTCCTCACCATGGGCAGACTGGATAGGGGACCTCGAACTACGACACGTCAACTGTGAAGGTGGCCTCGCCTCAGTCCTCGAGTGGGACACGCGGCGCGGCCGCGACTTTCAATGCATCGCACAAATGGTGTACTGCTGCGACCTCTTGCCAGAACACGGCCTCCCCACAGCCTCCAAACTTGAAAAGTGGCTGTCACGCACGGACAAGCCGAATCAAATGTTCAAGAACCACATCGGGGACGTGTTGAACGAATTCGGGTACATCGCCACGACGGATGGGCTCAAAATGGCGTTTGAGCAGGTCGACAAGCGTGTCGCGCCCGTCGAGTTTGTATTTATTGGTATGCGTCATGGTTGGGCCGCAACGCCCTTGAACGCCTGTCAGTGTTGATTGTCTTACCCTTGTCCAGGGACACTACTTTTCATCCTTCGGGAACACCCGCATCAGGATCGGGCCAACGCCGTCTTGCACATGCGTCAACGGATCCGAGAACAGTTCCGCGACATTCGAAATAATGGCAACGTCGGCAAAGCGCTCTGGAACTTCATCGATAGTTTGATGGGACCGTCGGGTCTCAAGGTGCTCTCTGCCGACAAGACGTATTTGACCGCGCCACCCAGTTCTCAGCGGAAACGCAAAAAGGGAGCGGATGCCAGCGAGGACGAAGAGTATCACCCTTCCCCCGTCAAGACATTAAGCCAGGGTGTGAGAACACGAGGCAAGGCGCGAAAGAGGGAGGAATAGTGGTAGAGATGGCAAGACGACGATTGCATATGCGCTACTCCTTGGGCTCAGTGAATACCATGTCCTAACTTTCTTTTCGACGCATATCATCATATATTATCACTCCTCAGTACTCAGCACTGGTACCAGTACAGATCCTCGCGAGAGATGTAATCGTGTTCAGCATAAAACACAACATTTTCGTCATCCAGTTTCTTTCAGAGTGCGGCTACGGTACAGCTTCCGGTTCGACGATCCGTGGAAAACCATCTAGCCCGTTGCCGACATGCCCCAGCCCTGAGCCTACTAATTGTTGTAGCCCACCCTTGCGGTATACCAAGTACCCTCTGGCGTCGTCATCGCACGCGCATACTTGAGCAACAACCTGTCCCGCTCCTTCGAGTTCACAGCGATATCCGAAAGAAAAGGCTCGATTTCATCGCTCTTCCACCGTGGGCGCGTCAAGAACAGCTCCGCAAAGCGTGCGGCGGGATCCGTCGGGAGAGTGGAAGCCGCGAGGTAGCTCAGCGTCGCGCCAGAGACGTCATTGGGGTTTCGCAGGTAGTTGCCCTAGGGTTGAGCGCGCGGGTGACGTTAGTCTGACACCCCACTTCCCGAGGTGGGGGACGTACCGAGAGGAGTTGTAGCGAGACGGACGACTCGAACGCATCGCCGACGGCGTTCTTCCACTTAGTCATGAACTCTGTCTCCAGTATAGGTTCGTGCTTTTCATCCGTGACGTGATCGTGAGCTAGAGAAGAGGCGGAGACCACGTGCATACCTTGTAGTGTCGGATGATCCCCAGTCCGATTTCTGCAACCACCGCGTCGGCGTCCATCTTCCACGTACCCTCTTCGACCTGGCCGAACCAAGACATGACCTGGCTCGACACCTCCCGTGGGATCTCGTGCTCGTCGGCTAGTGCAGAGACTAGGTCGTCCTCGGGCGCAGCTTCGTGTGACAGGTTCAGCGATATCAGGTAGTTGAGCAGGAGCTCTAGGATCGTGTTCAGATGCACAGGTGCGATTGGTCGGAGGTAGCCTGCGTTGTGTCGTGGACGCGCATCAGCGAGACGATCGAGGCAAACGCCCCGGCACAGCACGCACCATCGAGGACGAGGACGCGCCGTTCCCGGAGACCGACTCTCAACTCGGACTCGCTCGCTTGGATCTCCTCCCGCGCCTGCGCGTAGCTATATCTCGGCAGCGTCGCCTGGAATGTGGGGCGTGCGCGTTAGCAAGTACTGTCTAGATAGACTCGGCCGTGAAACTGACGCGTCGATCCTCGTCTCCCTCGTCATACTCCATCCCGCGCAGGAGCGCAGACAGCTTGTGCAGCCTAGGCACGCAGGGTACGAGCTCCAGTACCTCGTGCAGCTGTTCACGGACGTGGGCCGTCCCGTCCGGGTCCGTCCGCGAGGGCGTTAGGACGAGCACCGTGTTGGAGAGCACGACCGAGCGCAGGGCGTACGTCTTGTCCGCCGTGCTGACCACCGCGTCCTCGGCCGGGTCGCCTTTGATGGAGAGTCTGTCTGATTCGGGTGAAAACGGCGGCGTGCAGAAAGGGGTGGTGCTTACATTGGCTGGGACGTTTTGGTCTCGATCGCCGAATCGACGAGCTGGCATAGTTCGGGTGGAAGTTCTATGAGGCGGAACGCGCCAGTGTCATCTTCGGTCGACGGGGAAAACCTGAGCTCCAGCTGGCTCATCGCGGTGCGGATCAGACGCGCGTCACCCTAGCCGTGAACAATACCGTGAAATAAATACGAGAAGAGATAAGTACGTGAAGGAGGTATACAAGCAATTCTACATGGGATGGAACTTGACTCTAACCTCCGAAACCTCCCTTCTTGCATTCCTGAGCAGCCGGGTCATTTCCCCCTCCAACTCAGACATAGCCAGGACGGTCATCGCACGAGGTACGTCAACGGTGACATCGACGTTGATCAACGACCCGGCCCGCTTTGCTCTCAAATCCTTGATCGCCAGCACGCGATGACCCTTCGAGCCAGCGGTGGCATCGCCATTCGCGGCGTCGCGATGAAGTAGAGGATCTAGCGCACGCACAAGTTTATCTCGCGCGCTCTTCGATATCCCAGCATCTGTCAGCTCGTCAAACGCCCCTCCGAGCAGATCCCAACCCTGCCGAAAGATGACAAAGGACACGAGCAAGCCTGCGATCAAATCCATTAGTGATCGAACGGTTCTCGTAGCGGACCGCCGACGTACCCCCGAGCGGGTCGAGTGGCAGGGCCGGGAAGATGGACGACCCCAAGATAGCGAACAGCGCGACCACGCTCGAGTATGCGTCGCTCCGGTGGTGGACGGCATTCGCATACAGCACGGGACTGTGTTCTTCGTCGGCGACCTTTTTCGTGATGCGATATAGCCACTCCTTGGACAAGACGCTGACGGCTGCAAACCATGCGGCGTTGGGGTCAAGGACGTCGACATGTGTATGTGCGTGCCCGACGGACGGGACGTGATGACCGAGGGAGGCGACTTGCTGTAAAATGTCGTGGAGGTGACCCGGAGGGAGAGTCGACACAGTACCCGCGAGAGCCTCCATCAAAAGATGATAAGAATGAAAACCTATGCCGAGTGCACCGCCGATTAACAGAATGGAAACCGTCGTCGTTCCGAGCGTTTCGAACTTGGCAAAGCCGTATGGGTATCTTTCAGAAGGCGGTTTTCTAGATAGCTTCCAGCAGAACAAGGTGACAAAGTCGCCCAACAGGTCTTGAGGGAATGACGATGAGCATGTGTGTCGTGGCACCGCGACAACACGTACCACTGAACGAGTGTCCTGCATCAGCAAGCAGTGACGCGGAATGCATATACCAGCCTGCTACTCCCTTGGCGCCAGTCAACCCCACATTGACGACAAGCCCAAGCAAGGTTATTCTGCTACCCCGGTCGCCTGTATCGCACACGTCGAGCCAGGACATAGCACCCGGTAAAAGATGGCGCACCTTTTCCTTCAAAGACGTTTACTATCTGCTCTGCACCATGAGAATGGTCGTGATCGCCATGTGAATGAAAGATGGAATGCGAATGGGCATGGTCGCTGGAGTGATTATGACCATGGTCACAACCGGTGCTATGTGCGCTCTTCTCGGTACTTCCCATATTGTCACGTTTGGATGCCCGCGTTGAACCGGATCTTTGTAGTGTCTTGGATGGGAAGAGCCCTACAGTGGCGAGTGGAACGGAACGAGGTACTGGTAAGGGTCTAGAGACATGTCGGCATAGTTATGAAACTCGGAACACTAGGGCGGTACCTTTCTATCAGTGACAGTCCACGCTGCGGTCTCGCCGTCGCAGTCGTGCACACGAGGCGGACAACCCCCTTGCTTGGGGTGTCAGGGAGCGTGGTCGAGAAGTAGGAGGGTAAGGTCTGAGAATAGAGAATACGACTTGGCGTTGTCTTGAGCAGCCGAGCCGAGTTGAAAATCAGGGCGACTTGTCGCGATGAGCATCGCCAACGCTGTCCTACAGCCAACTTCATAAATGCGATCCGTTGGCCAACGAGGGGGGCTGTCGCAGAGCGTCGAGGCTAAGGTACATCAAACATATGGCGTCTGTCCGGCTTCAGGCCGTTTCGTCCAAGACCGGGTCGAGTCAGGACTGCCTCGCCAGTGGGCCTGGGAATGTTGGTGACATCGACTTTCTATAGTGAAACAGGGACAGAACGCTAATGATACTAATCGCTGGCATACTTCTCAAAGGAATGAATATGAACACAATGCCGCCTCGAGTGCCAGCCAGCTACGCGTCGTAGATGCTTTCCAACAACACTTCCACTTTGTGTTGTTGCTCTGGATTGTCCTTGCCCACGGCCAACTTTGCAATGGTCGGCAAGTCGGCCCTTGGAACGTTGTATGATGCAAGCGTGCGATGCAAGCCTAGGCCGCGCACGAGTCTAGGTCGAGGTAGTGGTCAGTTCTGGTCCGGCATGCTCGGAAGCCAAGGTAAGCATACTCATGAATCTTGCTCCCTAATCGTCTGACGTCTCCCTCTACCGAATCAGTAGTGGGTTCCCGCAAATAGAACAAGGCTTCTGCCAAGGCGGTCTTGTCTTCCGGACTTGCGATATCGGCTTTCAGGGTGACAACAGAAGCAAGCGTCAAACACTTTCAAAGCCCTCAGCACCTCCGAGTCCTCGGATCAAGAACATCCATCACTCACAGATGTGATTCCATGCGGAATTCCGTAGGTCGCCCCAAGCTTGTGGCCAAGCGAATGTGATAATCCAAGGGCACTGAGGAAGGTACTGTGAGGAACTACCCCGTTACAGCGGCACGTTCTGGACCTTCTTCTTACCTGTACTTCTCGATCTTCACGGGCCAAAGACTCATCCATGCTGCTATCAATAGCCTTTGTCTCACTTCCAGGTCCTCTGGCTGTGCTTTGCACTTTGGAAGATATTTGAAGAGATCCGACAAGGCGGCATAACAGAACACCTTGATAGGATACGGCAGCATTGGATAGTAGAGACCCTCTGCAATTAAACATGAGGCTCTAATGGCGAACTGCGTGTAGGGGTGAACCATGGCATACCAACAGCATGGTCTAAAGCTCGAAGCCCCGTCGACAGCCTGCAAGCACCTCATGTCAAGCACGAGACGAGAGACAAAGCCTCAAGGCATACCAGAGCTCCTCCGGCGTGGCCAGTGTCAACTCAGCGTCGAGAATGATGCCAGCAGGGGCAATCATGGGGTCAGAAACGCTGACCTTGTGGCCTTGTTCATCGGTGTATCCAGCACCGCCCTGATGGAATGAGTCATTGACAGGGGCCCTAGGTGGGCCATGAGAAGCTCACCCTGTACTCGGCCGCACTTAGGGTGGTCGGAATGGCTATATGATTAAGAAACTTGCCCCCACTTTGTTGCTGAAGACGGTAAACGATGGCCTTTGCTGCATCGATTGGCGAGCCACCTCCTATGGATACGATAATGTCGGCGCCTGCAGCTTTGAACGCCTCGATGCCACGGGTGATGCCTTGAACGGGCGCATGCTGCCCTATCTCGGAGAAGGTCGCAGCAAAGGCACCGTTATCTTTCAAGATGCGTTCAACGTTGGCAACCACGTTTGTCTTACGAACAGAATGGCGTGTACGTCAGCACGGGGGGTGGAATAAATATATGAATTGATGAAAGCTGACCTTCTCCCGGAGAGACTTGCCGGTGACGATGAAGGCCTTGCTGGCACCCAAGAGGGCGAGTAATGTTGGGAGGGCTGTGCGCACACAGCCAGAACCATAGTAGACGCCTTTCAACGTGTCATGATATGCATAAGATCCCTGCAGAGTGGTGTTTGCATCGGTCATTTGGGACGAACACGCTTCGGTCGCGGTGGACGGCACGACGACGATTGGATGTGAGTCGTAGAACGTTCCTGCTAGAAGGGACAACGCGATTGGTCTCTGCAGTGGAGTACTATCTGCAGGTGATCTGGTCTACTGATTTCACACAATGAACGAAACGGGCAGGGTGGGCGATATCCACCAAGACCCAGGGTCTGGTGTGAGTCCGGATCGCGACAGGGCTCCGCGAATCAACATGTGGGTCAAGGAAGAAGACTCCGTCGGATCCCCTGCAGAGCCCAGGTCGACTGATTTGGAGTTGCTGGACTCGAGGGTTCGTCGAGATCCCCTCGGACGTGCATGTGCAGGATCATCTCGAGATCCGGACAGTTGGTAATTCCACCCTGGAAGATGGTGGTTCACAAGCCGAGGTGGGCAAATGGCTGGACGATGCAAGTACACTACGATGGAAAGGACGTTGAGATCAGACGGATCAGAGCACAACATCGAGTGGAAAACGAGGTCGATCGTCTCAGGAACGTTCTGTGGCAAAGAGCATCGCATCAGCGTGATGCGGTCACTTCCTCTTCCGGACGACTTCGCGGCCAACGACTCCAAGACAGGGGCCAAGTGCACCACCAGGTCGTTCAACGCGGGGTAGACCAGCCTTGGTGGCGTGCTACGTCTCATGAAGCGATCCCACAACATGTGTTTCGAAGCCTGCAGTCACCAGGTGTTCTTTCGTCGTCTTCTTATCTCCAGTCAATCTCCCTTCCACTCTGGAAAGCTCGAGATTTTCGGGTAGAAATGGAGCGTGATGCAAGGGCACCACCCGCATGGGAACCCACGAGGTCTCTGTCGACACGCCGCCATCGTGGTCTGGCAGGTTCATGGGTGTTTTCCAAGTACAGACTACCGCGGCAATTTCCCGCGACTTGACTCGGACGCGTCAACTCGATGCACTACCAACCACGCGTTCCCAGCTACTTGTTCAGAAAGTCACGGCAAGCGGCTTTCATAGCCAGGCGGTTTGCAACGCGACCCAAACCAGAGCATGACAGCAAGGATTTGCCGGACTCTGATCCCGTCACCTCGGTTCGACTAACCATGCCCCCCAATCCCAAACGGGAGCCTTGTCAAGGTGCTTCGCACGACACGGAACTCGACAAGGCCTGGATGCACGACGTGTCGGGTGTGAAGACATGGAATCCAGTCCTGATGTCTTCCAGGTATGTGTGATCCATTTCAACTCGTCGCGAATGCCGTCGCCGTTGATCCATCAAATTTAACCTTGTTTCCGTGCATGTGGAATTGACTTTGTGTCTCACACAGGCGTGTATATTCATTATTAACCAGTGCTGTCGTTCCTCGACCGATCGCCCTCCTCTCCACGGTTTCCACAAAGGGTCGACCTAACCTGACTCTGTCCAGGTGAGCACGTCGTATTGTACCACGACACATGTACTAAGCCCCGACTGGGTATAGCTATTTTTCGCTGGTGGGTCATTCCTTCTCTTGTGCAATGTTACGTAGTCATCCATTTCGTGATCTGGCAAGGTTGCGCACAATCCCCCTCTTCTCAGCATTTCATTCGCAGTGACGTCGCATAAACCGGAAGAGACCCGAGAGAACATCATGGCTACCAAGGAATTCACGGTCAGCCTCGTTAGCGAGCCGTTCGTGGAGGCGGCGAACGTGGTATCCACTAACGCACCAGAACACGTGGATATGTGGGCGTTGAGTGGATTGACAAAGGCACGTAGCGTGAGTCGATTGTTATTGGGCAAACGCCGATGGAACATGTCACACGACAACCATCGGCGTAGTTCCGACATGTGTTTGCTCATCACGTCAGTCAGAGGTGCGGCCAGCGTGGGTGAAAGAGAGCGGGGTGGGCTTCGAATGCAGGGTAGGTGAGATGCCTGCTTGGTGTGTTCCAGCTGATGGATCCAGGATCGGTGATATAGTTGTATCACGCGCTTGATATCTCCGAGCCAGAAACGGGAACTGTGACCCAAGCGATGATGCTGGGACTCATCCAGCGAATTCACGTGCGCAGATCAGTGTTGAGCGAGGATGGGACCATCGACCCCGCTAGACTTGAAGCCGTGTCGCGCCTCGGGGGATCGAGGTACGCGCGGATCGGGCAAGGGTTTGACTTGAGACGAGAGAACTGGAGCAGGGTCAAGAAAGGGTATAGGAATAGACAAAGGGGTGACAGGGGACGAGTGGGCGTGGAAGAAGTAGACTGATCCCTGGAAAAATTCCATTGAATCCATTCTGTGGAAGGTCTCACGGATGGAAGTGGTGGACCTGATGCGATTCCGAGGGGGAGATGGAATTGGCAGACATGTTCCCGAGCGCAGGGCACGCCCCGGAAAGCAAGGCAAGGAACTTGCGCTGATCTGGAGAAATGAAAAGCACGCTGTCTTATCGATGTTGACGCCCACCGTGAAAAAAAAAGAGCGCAAATCCGCGAGGCAGAGGGTGACATGCGGATCCATATCGACGCTGGTTATATAGTGCGCCGTCACCGCTGGTCGACAGGCGACGACGCCAGCGACGACGACGGAGGCGTCGTGTTGTTTCCGTAGTAGCAGCTGTCACGTGTGTCCGCATTCGCTTCTCTCTGCTCGGTCCGTTGCCTTTCTTTCTTCCCCTCAATCAAAGCGCATACATCCACCTTCGCCACTCGGCGCGCGGTCGCACGTCGACCACACATCCACGTACGTCCTCTGCCGCGTATCCGCGCTCGATATTGACCCCACCCACAGCACGCGGGCGCCCATGGACACCGACCCCGCCTCCGCCGCAGAGCAACGCGCCAATGCCGTCGCAAAGCTTCGTCGCGCCGCGTCACTGCCCCGCATGAAAGACGGCAGACGCCCACCGATGCACATCGAGGCCGTGAGCGACGGAGAGAAGTTCCAGGCAGACGACGACCAGGACGTCATCGAGCCCACACAGGACCGTCCCTCAACTCCACCTCTCAGACCCGAGTCTCCCCCAGAGCACAAATCCACAACACCAGAACCATCTTCCTCCGGTCGCAAGCGCCGCAACAGATCCCGCTCTCGCTCTAGGGGCTCCAGAGACTTCAAGGGCAAAAAGCTGCCTCAGTCTCCCCCACCCCACGCTGTCACCCCGAGCAACGACTCCTCCCCGGACGATTCACCCCCTTCTCCTTCCCCTGCACCCGCCTTGCTCCAGCCCTCGTCCGTCGTTGCACCGATACCCTCCTACTTTTCCACTCCCCCGTCGTCGAGAGTCCTCATGTCTCCCAACTTCCTGTCTCCCGGTACACCTCTTCTCTATCCCGGAAGCTCACCGCCAACGCCGTTGATGCCCACACTGGACGCTATACAAAAGGGTCTTTTGCGGTCAAACAGCGTGGCTGCGCGTATGCAGGCTCTTCACAAGCTCACAGGTGGCAATCTTGAATCTCAAGATTCCACGTTTCTTTCTCCGTCCGTGTCTCCTCAGCCTGGCTTGGTAAAGCTCGGCCGTAATAATACCGTCTCGGGCGGCGAACGCTCCGCTGCCCGCATCAAGCTCTTCACTGCCCTTGGCGAAAGGATTAAAGAGCTTGACGAAGGAGGCACGAGTGCAGGAGAGGAACGCCTCGTAGTCTCGACGCCTGTAAAGCGCAGACGGCGCAAGTCAGCGCGCAACTCCGCCAGCAGATCTAACCAGGCGACCGCTATTGATGACTCCGAGGTGTTATCTACCTCAACAAGCACTCCGACCCACCCTCCCACAGCACTACCCTACACCCAACACCCACCCACGGAACCCATCCGCACAGCTTCCGCGACACCTATCCCTATTCAGTCTGTACCCACTCCTAATATCAATCTCGATGAGAGTATTGCAGGCAGCCGTCAGACAACCCCTGTCCGAGCTGTGCCTAATCAGTGGAAGCGTAGAAGCATAGTCGTCGAACAGGACGACGATGTGGCTGTCCCTCCTCAGTCTACCTATCCTGGACTCCCCAATGCTTCGAGGCGCTCATCTCCTGCGCCTAACCAACGGTTACCTCACTCGTCGGATGCACCATCGATGGAATCGACCGACTCGGCCGTGGATTCTGTGGGTGTGCCGTTATACCTTTCGGCCAGGTCTCCATCGAGGCAAGATCTCTTCCCGTCCAGTCCATTCGCCACACCACACAAGGAGGTATCACTGTCTTTGCGTGACGATGGGGATGACTTGGAGCCCGAGGAGGTTGTATATCCTGCCGAACACTCTCGGCGGTCACCCTATCGTGATGCGTACGACAGACAGATTAGCTGGGTCGCGGATCTAGGTCAGTTTTTCACACCGTCATCCATCTTCGTGATAGGAACATTGACATCGCCTAGTTCCCGAGTCCAACATTGCTGTCCATAATGAAGATGATGAGGACGAGGAACAGTTGCGTGGCGTAGTCGAGGAAGACGACGATCAGATCCCCCCAGAATCGCCTCACGAAGAATCCGGTCCCCAGACTGAAGAATCGTCGCCTCGCGCATCGTTAGATTCCAAGGAGCTTTTAGTTGACATCGCACCATCTCCCGAACCACCTGCTCCGAGTTCTCATGACTCTTCGCAAACGACGACATTGGATACTGCTGCTTCACGACTCCCTGTCGGTGAAGAGTCGGACTCCTCGCAGCAAGCTTACCCTCAGCGTCTTTCGGTCGCATCACGTATCCAAAGCGATCGATCACCTCTGTCTACCGAGTTCGATGTCGACAACTCACTAACTGCGCCAGGAACGCCGTTGAAGCGGGAAGGCTCTCTTGGGGCATGGAGCAGAATGCTTGGCGCTCTTACGAGGAGCAGCTCGAGTAATGGCCGTCGTTCTCGGAGCAATAGTATAGCTACTCGGGAGCGAAGACAGAACACGGACTCGAGCATCAGTCGCGAGAGTGGAGGAAGCCTAGCAAGCCCGAAGGCGGACAAGAACGAGCTTGGGTCGACATATCCCCTCGGTGGCCAGCAGCTGGTCATGCAATCTTCGTCTGCTTCGACGTCGATGCAGTCATTGGCGCTGCCAACGCCACCGAGAAATGGCGTCTCTCCGATTCCACTGGCTTCCAACCTCGACCTTATCAAATATAATGACTCTAAATTGTTCCCGTTCCCAGGGATCAAGAAGCTCGAGGAACAACGCATCAATAGCCGGAATCGTCGGGGACTGTCGATATCGTCGTCGACCCCGGACATTGTCCTGTCTCTCCATGGGACCGAGAACGAGATTCCTCTGCCATCGAGCTCGTCGAGTAACACGCCCTCTAACTCTCCTGATATCAAGCGAGATCGGGTTCTTGCACACCAAGTGTCGGACACGCATCTTCTTCCCAAATTCAAGAGCTTAAATTCCCCACCTTTGTCGACCGCACCTTCGTCGTCGTCGCACGACTACCTCAGTGGTGGGCAATTACCGAATAGTCAGTCGTCTGGTTCAGTCCTCTTGAAATCGCTTCCTACGAACCGCGAGGGCGTCCGCAAATGGCTGAGCAATAGATTTGGGTCATCAACGCCGACTTTGGCAAGTAACTCACTCAGTTCAAATTCTCAAACCATTCGCCCCACTGCGCCCTCTAAAAAGCCCTCTCTCTCCGAAATATTAAGGTGGAAGAAGGACAATGACCTCACTTCGGATTGGGAAGATATCGGTTCTCCAGAGAAGTCGAGGACGCCAACGAGCAGTACCAATGGAACTCTGTTTGGGAAGGCCCGTGATGGAGAGCTTTCTCCCGTCAGCCCAAATGGAAACTCGGTCCATGAGGACACGCAGAAGACGCCCCGAGCAAGCAAGATCGCCAAGTCAGGTAGTAGTGTCACCCCTTCTCCCGTCGAACCTTCTGCACCCTCCGCTCTGGGAACATTTACATCTCCTCCCACCCCGTCACCACCAGAGCCTGCGCCATCATCCACTCCTGAGCCTTGGTCGTCCTTGTCTGATTATCCTCCTCCGACTACTTCGGAGTCGTCTTCAAATACGTCTTCGCAATACTCAGAGTTCCCCTCTAAGAGTGCTGTTATCATGGAGCGTCTTGATGAGATACTAGGACGTGGATCAAAGGGTTCGGTGTGGCCGTCGACGATCGATGACCCGCCTCGGAAATTGATATTGGCTGCGCCTGTTCTACAGGTAGTCAACTCCGAGACGGTCAAGGATCGATTCCTTTTCCTCTTCAACGACATCTTCATTATTGCTAAGCCTATCACCCAAGACCCCGACGCCTTTCTCGAGCTGACGAAGCCGAATCCCTCGGATAGAAAATTCGTCGTGAAGAATGTCGTGCTTCTTCGCAATTTGCGATTTAGCGGGGAACGTGAAGAGCCTCTCTCGCGCAGCGTGCCACGCAATGCTCTTACTCAATCCTTTGTTGAGCAATTTACCAACGACGCCGATCAAGCCATCGTGTCTTTGTTCAATAATTTGGGACAACCTGATGATCCCGTGGCGTTGGCACAGTTGTTCTTCCACACGCCAGAGATCGATCGTGCACAGCTCGGTGATTATCTATCCAGGAGGACATCGCGTGTCGTTCTCAAACACTACCTTGATGTATTCGGGTTCACCGGTGTCCGGGTGGACAAAGCGTTGCGCATCTTCCTGCAGACCATTAATCTCCCAACACGCGCCACCCAGGGGAGCACTCCCCTGGATATCCTGCTTGATTCCTTTGCCAGTCGATGGTACGATGCCAACGGGAAGCATGTTGCCTACGACAAGGACTTGGCTTACAGGTTCCCGAGAGCAATCGTGCAACTCAATGAGGTTTTGCACGGTGGAATATCTTGGGAACCTGGCTCTACTAGATACGTCGGGAGAAATGTTACTGCCAGAGACTTCTTGGATGCATTCCGACGTCACGACCCTCGCGGCCTGCTGTCTGATGACACTCTTGGCGATGTCTACGAATCCATCTACCGTGAGCCCCTCTCGCAAGCGCGGCACCCATCTTCCAATGGGCCCACCGAAATCACTGTTACCTTTAAACGCGCCTTGCCCTCGCGTCTGACTTACAAAGTTCAGTCGGAACCGGTAGTGATCCGTATCCCGCAACCCGACCCTAATTTCACGATCGAACTGTTCGGACACAGTCTTGCCTTTGAACCATCTGTTCTCTCGTTCACCAAGTCGTCCGAGGCATCGTTCAGGGTGACAGGGACGTTGTTCGGTCTGACGACGATGTTGATGTTGCGCTCTGGGTCGAACGCACTGCTTTATACTGGTCTTTCACCAAGTTGTGCCATCTCTGTGGAGCGCGCTTTCATGCGGAATACCTTCCAAGTTGCATTCCAGAGCCATCTCAACGCTCCGCGAAGATACATGTTCAGCTTCGCCGACCCGCTTGTTCGCCACGAATGGGCGACCTCGTTGAAGAGATTGACAGATACTACGTCAACGAGCGTCTCCGGCGCAGGATCGAATACCTCCCCATTCCAGGCGAGGTTCACGCGAGCTGTCAGCGATATCGTGTTCAGGGTATTGCAGGAGACGCTTATCGGTCCAGGAGCTTTTGTTCAACAGTCGCCGGAGAAGCTGAATTGCGCGCTCGATCGTCTCAACACTGCGAGCAACTCTCGCCATAATTCCCAGTTCTCATTATCGTCTCGCGACATCGCCGGTTCTTCTGATCTGGTTCGGTCAAAGTCGAGGAGCAGAGTGTATCATCATCACGGACCTGGGAAACTCGAAGCGGAGAGCAATCGTATCGCTCCTTCCCCTTCGAGAAGTAGCAGTGAGGACGACGGTAACGGGAGTGGCCCACGGCCGCGAGCAGAGGAGCGGCTATGGTCCGGAAAAGATTTGGAAATGTTTTGCCAGCAAAACAGCTCAATCGCGCAAGTGGTCGAGTTGTTACTACCGGCTATTTCCAATCAACCAATCCAATCGCACTAGCATCTTCATTTATTAGTAAGTCATTACTGCGATTGGTCTTGTGTGGTGTTGACGATCACCTGCAGGTTGCTCACTCTCGTTATCGACTCCCGTTCTGACCTGACATCTATCACCGCTATCCCTTAGTTACTCACATCAGCTCATAATGTTCGTATGTGCATTCATTCATCGTTGTGCTGTAAAATGTCCATGGACACTGCTATGTCGTCGCACGTCATCAATGCATTAGCTCTTTCTCTTTTTTTCTCCTTTCATTTAGTTTCTTTTTAATGTCATGGTGCATCATCTCTGAGTTTATGGATGTGTAGAAGCCTGGAACGCCGAATTGGGATGTTGGCCAAGGCTGTTCAGTGACGGCTGCTGCCACCTTGCCCTTACCTAAATGCCCCCTTGGGCACGCCCATTACCCTCTGCCTCTCCACAGGTTCTGGCTCTTGACACTGACCAGCTTGGTCTGAACCGGCCATGGCAAGAACGTATGCCGACGTGAACGCTTCCCTAGGACGCTCCTGGTACGACTACGGTCAGTTCCGAACATCACCCGACCGTGACGTCCACAAGCCTAACCGGTACCGACAGAGAATTTTGACATCGAGTGGAGCCCGCCAGACCGTTATGAGCTCATCGAACGCATAGGAGGTGGACGGTACTCCGAGGTAAGTGGGCGTCCCCTACGCGCCGCGTCGTACTCACCCCTCGACCCGCACCACGGCAGGTCTTCAAGGGCATCGACATGGTCAACTCGGAGATCTGCGTCATCAAGGTCCTCAAGCCCGTCGCCCCGAAGAAGATCAAGCGCGAGGTCAAGGTGCTGCGCAATCTGACGGGCGGTGCCAACATCGTCGCTCTGCGGGACGTCGTGCAGGACCCGTCAGCTCGGTACCAGAGTCTCGTGATGGAGTACGTCGAAAACGCAGACTGGAAGACGCTGTTTCCCGTCCTGAACGAGCTGGACGTCAAGTACTACACGTTCCAGCTGCTCAAGGTGCGCTTCAGGTCATGAGACCCCCCCGACGGTGTTCACCTCGATCGTTCGTGTAGGCACTTGATTTCGTGCACTCGAGAGGGATCATGCACAGAGACGTGAAGCCAGGAAACGTCATGATCGATCATAGACGCCGCAAGGTGGGTCTTCCATCAACTGTGGCGTCATCGGATTTTTGGCTCAATCATTTTTGAAACCTTGCGTAGTTGAGACTGATTGACTGGGGATTAGCCGAATTTTATCATCCGGGCACGCCGTACCACATTCGCGTCGGGTCTCGCTATTACAAGGGGCCTGAGCTACTCGTCGGGTACAAGCTGTACGACTACAGCCTCGATATCTGGAGTGTGGGATGCATGCTAGCAGCGATGGTAAGGCACTGGGTCTTCGTATCCCATCCGCATGACACCAGTCCAAACTCAATCACTCGGTCCCTGTGACAGATTTTCCGAAAGGAGCACTTCTTTCGTGGCGTAGATAACGACGACCAATTACTAAAAATACTGAGAGTCCTTGGGACGGACGGCTTCGATGCATGGCTGAGGACGTACGATATACCCTTTGAAACTGATCTCGACTGTCTCTTGCAAGTGTGCGTACGCATGCGCCTTGCCTCTGACCATTTTTGCCGAGTTGATGTGCTCTTCAGATACCCCAAGCAACCCTGGTCGCGTTACGTTAATTCCGACAACCACAACCTGGTCACCGCCGAGGCATTAGACCTCTTGGACAAATTTCTACGATATGATCACCAGAAAAGGCTAACAGCGCGGGAAGCTCAAGGCCACTCCTATTTCAGTACGCCCACCAGCCATATCCGCTCGCTCCAAACCAGTGTTCTGAATCACATCTCATTTTCCACAGATTTGGTCCGACTCGAGGCAGCCTCCCACAAGGAGGACTCTGCAGAGTATATCAGTGATTCCGGTTTCTGTTCCATGTAAAGAAATGATTCAGCCTCTTTTAATCTCGCCGTGGTGTAGAGGGTTGACGAAGTGTATGTGCTTTCGTACTAGTATTTCTTAGGATAATTATGTGGAAGATATGATCGCGGCGATGTAGCGTTATGCATACCGGATCTATAATCATCAATCGACCAATGCGCGAATCACAATGAGCAGAAGTCGACCAACGTGTCGGTGCCGTGTGATCAATCCTGTAAATGCAAAACGAGGCCGTGTACGTACATGGGCAAACGCGCAGGCGGTGGCCATGTTTCCTGACGCGTGTTGATCATGCCATGGCAGGGTGTTCGGCCTGCCAGTCCAAGATAAAACACGCCGCAGGCAACCGTCCCTGACGTCCAAGACCCCATTTCCCCTACCACTTTAGCCATGGAAGCAGGCTTCCAGTACCGTTCGCGCACGACGAGCTCGCCTCACATTGACTACTATTACACACCCTGCGCTCGGCGGCCAAAGACGAGCGAGAATAGTACGACGTCGTGTACCATCACCCGATTACGCTTCCCTCCGCGGCCTGACGGAGCATGCCGCTGTGAACCCACTGCACCCAACCCACCCCACTGGAAGCGTACGTCACAGGGCCCACCGTGGGTCCGCGAAGACGCTTTCAAACCCGCACACAAGCAGAGCATCGAAGAGTGGGTCGACGAACAGATCCATCTGTCGGACCGGTCCAACTATGAGCGCCGAGCGCCGCAGCCACCGATGGGGAAAGAGGAGCTACGCCAGCGTATGTGGGACGAGCTGGTGTACGAGTATGAAGCCGAAGCGCAAAAGTGGATGCACCACGAAGCGGGGCTGCGGCGGAGGGCACAGGAACGGGAGCGCGAAGAAGCGCGGCGAAGGATCGTCCAAGAAGACATCCAGAGAATCCAGGCCCGGGTACGGGACAGACGTGACAGCGAGCGACGGGTGATTGCGGAGGAGCGAAGAAGGAGCGTGGAGAGCGCAAAGGAGAAAGTGCGGCGAGAACAGGCCCGGGCGGAACGCGCGATGCTGGAAGCCTGGAACGCGTACGAATCCCGGTGGGCTGCCATTTCCGCCTCGTCCGAGTCGCTCGGGTTTCGTGATATCCCCTGGCCGCTTTTGACTGCTCCTGCAAAGGTAGCAGATATGACGCCCGAAAACATTGGTGGCTTCTTGCTGCATCCTGCGCATTCATCCAACCATTCGCGACGAGAACGGATTCGTACTGCCCTGCTCCGCTGGCACCCAGATCGATTCCGTCGCATCCTCAGCAGGGTCGTCGACTCGGAGAGAAGCGTGATTGAGGAGGGCGTGGGTGTAATCGCTCGATGTTTGAACGAGTTGTTGGCGAAAGAAGCAAAGGCTTTGCAACAGGTGAGTCCAATACAAAGCAGCTAAACCATTGCTCAAACAATTTCAGGGTAGATAAGAGGCGCTGAGGGGGCACGCGACATGAAAATATTCTTTTGCCTAGCTAGTCGCAAGGCTTGCGCTGGCAGAGCGATCGGTAGTATGTCTGGCGGCGCCAGAGAACTCTGTCCATAAGAACTGGAGTTGATCATGAAGCATAAGGACGTATCCACTGGCACTGCTGCTAGCGGTGCATTGTATGATATCTGTAATACGTATCACGGCACTCACGACAATGGAATGTAGACTACACGCGGTTTCTTTGGGTTGCAATCTTAGGTACCAACCTGTGACGTTTGTATTCACGGATCGGAGTCTTTGAACATGAGGTAGAGCTATGTCGCGGAAAAGGTACATACACACTGGCGGTGGCTGGTGCGACGGCGCACACGATATTGTCACGGAGAGCCAACTTGGATTCAATACTTACAGACCCGTCTCCAGTCATTGGCCGAGCGAAACCACGTCGCATCAAGATCAGCCGAATATGCTGCTCACATTGATGTCACAAGGAGATGAGCACGACCAAACGCCCTCTCCGGGAAGTGGAGCTTGACACTGAATGCTCGACGTCGATGGCACGCGACGCTCCAGTCCTCCTGTTCCTCCTGTTTCAGCCAGAGACTTGTCATTTCCGCGCGAACGGCGATGAAGGTTAACCTCGTGAGTCGGGATCAATGCCAGCGTCCATGGCGAGTCTTGAATTAGGCTTTTACAGTGTCACCGCTGCTGATGTAAGGTCCAGAGGCTGACTAAGACTGGCGGCATACACGGTCAGCACCTCGGCATGAATTTTGAGGGCATTCTGCTTGTCCCCCGACCGTCATGTTCCGCCAGTTCGCGCGTCTCCCGCTTCGTAGATGCCTGCATTCTCAGGCAGGCCCAAGCCCTCGACCGTTTGCACGATATACCCGCTCGTTTTACGCGCTCGGCGCATCCATTACTGTCGCAGGATACTTGGCCTTGTGGAACGGTCGGCATATATCATTAGACTCGGAAGCCGTCTCGAGTACGTTTATTTCTCGTCGAGTGGGGTGTCAGACTTATCGTACGTAGCACCCAAAGAGCAGCCTACGCTATTAAAGCCTCCGGCACCCTCCGATGCACAAGGCCCTTCAGCAACTCAAAGTGACGCGTCCGAGCTGGCCACGATATCCCCCGATGGCAAAGAACCTTCCGCAGCGCCATCAGAAACACCAATAGAAGGTGATGAATCACAGGAAGAGCCTTCTGGTGGTGCCTTTAATCCAAAGACAGGGGAAATTAACTGGGACTGCCCATGTCTCGGTGGAATGGCTTATGGACCCTGCGGCCAGCAGTTCCGGGAGGCATTCTCATGTTTTGTGCACTCCGAGGCAGATCCAAAAGGCATTGACTGTGTAGAAAAGTTCAAGGCCATGCAGGACTGTTTCCGTGAACACCCCGATGTTTACCGCGATGGTGTGTGAATTTCCTTTAATATTATGCCGCCATGTTAACTTTATCACAGAAATCATGGACGATGACGACGAGGAATCTTCTGCTGGATCCGCAACCGCCGAAAAAACGGAAGACGACTTTCAGTCATTGGACAGCCTTCCCCCAGAGACGACGGAGCAACCACTCACTTCCACATTATCATAGGATTATGGACTCTATAGACACTGACTTATTGTATTCATAATCACTACTCATTGCTGAATACATCGTACAACAATGAGCGAGCATCGACACTAGTATACAAGATTTTGGTAGGTCTGGGTCAGTTTTGGAATCGTTTCTCGATGACCTGGTCGTTCAGCTTGTATCCATTGGCTGCAAATAGTTTCGAATGCAAGAATGGCGATGTATCATAAATGTCGTGGTCCTTGGCCTACGCAGATGTGAGTCACTGGGATGCATGTCGAAGTCGTGTCTCACCCTTTCTTCGAGTTCGGAGACTTTGACAGTTATCAAGTCCGGTTGCGAATGCCTCTGGAGCTGGTAGAATCGTGCCTTCTCCTTGACCAGTTGGCCGAGAATGAAGGCGAGCAGTTCCTCGTAGTCGCGAGCTTGGGTGAGATACTTTCGGAAGCTCTAAGAACCAATAGTCAACTCCCCGCACGCAGCGCGTCGCAATTTGTACACTCACTCTTTCGAGTGTCTTTTTAATAGTGAGTTTCTGGGCACTGACAAAGCTGCCAACGGCCACAGAAATAGCCAAGTCGATGTCGTCGGCACGGACATATTCTCTCAGGCACATCTTGGCGCTAGCCTCTGCCATTCGAATCATGCTCTCTAGGTGACGTATGGTGATAGGGTATGAGCCCGTGGCCAAGGATTCCCGTCGGAGATCAACGAAGAGACGTGAAAGTTTTTCCTGGTCCATGTCGTACAATTGAGGTCGAACTCTCTCTCGAGCGTACATGATATATTTGCGGAGAACGTCCTGGGGTATAAGCTAATGGACCATCAGCTTCAGTTTTCCTTCGAGCATGGTGTGACGTACATCAGCATCGAGGGTAGTGCCAACATCCATCTCCTCTTTTTCGGGTGTAAATTTGGGATGACTACGCAGATGACTTCCCACCACAAACCGTGCAAGGAGCTCATCTTGCACTGGGTCCACGGTGTCTTTAACGACGCAAAGCACATCGAATCGTGAGAGAATGGGTTCCGTCAACTCGACATTCTGTTGGAATGGTATCGTAGGGTTGTATCGTCCACGAATAGGGTTAGCTGCAGCAATGACCGCACACCGAGCACGGAGTGTTGTCACAATCCCAGCTTTCGATATCGAAATGGATTGTTGTTCCATGGCTTCGTGAATAGAAGTTCGATCCGCATCATTCATCTTATCGAACTCGTCAATAAGGCATGTTCCCTTGTCAGCCAGTACGAGCGCGCCGCCTTCGAGCGTCCACTCTCGGGTGACGGGATCTTTGCGAACGCTAGCCGTTAGACCGACAGCAGATGCCCCCTGCCCGGTGGCGAAGACAGAGCGGTGCGCAGTTTTCTCGACGTACTTCAAGAATTGAGACTTTGCTGTACCAGGGTCACCAAGGAGAAGGACGTTGATGTCACCTCGGATGGGATGCTTTCGCTTGACATCCTTTGGGATACCACCAAAGAGGGAGAGGGCAATGGCGGTCTTGATATCTTCATGACCATATATTGATGGGGCAATAGATTTGATGATCCGCTTGCGGATGCGCTCATCCCGGGCGAGGGCTCGAATTGCCTTTTCATCTTCCTCTGTTAGTCTGAACGCGGCAAAAAGATCCTCCTTTTTGTTTATATGGTTTGCTTCAATGATAGTAGAGAATACCGGGAAGCCGTTCTTAGAATTGAGGGAGGCATCGAAGTTGTTCCGGTATATTCCAGTCACTTCCTATCCCTGAATGAGATCTACTGAATGATCAAGAACTGGCGGATACCCACAACTTCTTCCCCTGGTTTGGCCTGGTCAATCAGATCCCAGAGCAGAATGACCTCACGATGCCTCGGGAGACGTCCTGGGGGAACAGATCCTGGAGATTCTTGCAAGGTCATTTTCTGATAGTTGCGATACACTGTCTGAAGAGCGTGATTAGCGAAAGAAACGATAATTGCTGTCCAACTTACTTGTTCAGAGTTAACTGGGAAAGGGCCTTTACTCTCGCAGTTAGGGCAATAGCTGATCTTCACTTCCTTGCTTGCATCTTGGTAAAATGGACCCAGAACGGCACCACACTTGCGGCAGTCGAATTTCACATATTTCAATTGAGGGAACACGCCGGTCCGCCGGGTCACAACACCAGATACACGAACAAGAGTGTTTAGGTTGGAGCGGCGGAGGTCGCGAAGGGACGAACTGAGCGGGAGATCGGCGATGCGAACGTGAACCTCGGAATGAATGCGTTCATAGGATGGATAGTAAACAAGGATTGCATTCAGCGCCACTTCATCAAAAATTGTTAGCATCGCTGCCGGGGAGTTGGTGAGGAAGTAAGCGAGGATAGGCTTTGAAACTGCGAGGTGAAGATATGATACCTCGAGTGATTCAGCATTGGCTAGGGGGGGTGTCATCAGAATACGGCAAGTCCATTGTACTGTTCACCTACTCTCTCCAAGGTTGCGAATACGTTGGCCATATACTGAGTTTCCGTTCTCATCCACATAGGTCATTAAGAATTGGCGGAAATGTTTAACGATTGAACGGCGAACACGATCGTTAGCTATCCACTCTACGATTGACTTTGCCTTGATATCACTCAGTTGTTCCAGGGGTATTTCCTGTCGGGTCAATCATCAGCAAAAAACGACCGCTCTGTATGAGAGATGCTAACATCGTCGAGTCCATCCATATCATCCAAATCCCGGCGTTCATCGTATTGACGACGAGTACGTCGCTTCATGCGAGCTATGCCAAGACCCCCATCTAAAACATCCTCGTCGGACATGTCATCGCTCTCCAGGAACCGGGGTGCGCGACTTCTGATCGCAGCACGGCCACCTGCTCTACCACTGCGCTCTAGCCGATCCCTTCGGTCCATTTTCGCCTCTGCGGCTCTACGGGCAGCAGTCGACATTTCTTCATGCTCTCCTTCATCGTCGATGTCTCGGTCAGAGTAGTGGTCGAGGAGCTCATTAGCAGCATAATCTCTTTTGTGGGTTGATGGGTAGTTAGCGGGAGAGCCATGATATCTGCGTAAACTTACTCCTCCATGTCGTCTGCAAAAAGATCTTCACCCTCGCCATCTTCCTCGTCATCATCCAAATCCCTTATTGCGTCGCGTTCATCTAAGCTATCGTCTGTATCCGAGAAAGGAGCCGGAGGGGAAGAAGGAGGCAACGAAGATGAGGACTCGCGTCTCTGGGGTGTCGGGCGTAGAGCGGGTGAACTGCTGGGTATTCCGGGAGACCTGGCTCGTTTATTACGTCTGGGTGTCTGAGACTGAAGGATTTCAGAACTATCTGGGTCAAGGACAGGAGTCCTACTTACCATGATAATGGCTATAGGATGAGACGCAGATAACGCGTCGCGACGCGTCTGAAAACCCGATCTGAGTTTGAAAGCGTGTAATCATTTTTATCATTTTTGCTGTTGTATCGCAAAAATAATCTGCAATTTGTAAGCTAGTCATGTCAGTGGACTTGCAGACGGCAGTGAAGCAGGAGGAGGAGTACCTTCGCAAGGTGCATCCAACCGCAGACGATATCCCGGGATGTATGTCTCTTTTGGACGGATTTCTCCTATGCCATGGCACGTGTCCAGCTACCCTTCGCTACTTCGTCTTACATATCTCGTACAGTTGTTGGATCTCAGGTAAAATCTCTCTACAGATACGGGCGCATGTCCGAATGTCGTGACAAGATGGAGGACTTCAAATTTTGCATGAGCCTCAAATCAATGGAACCAGGAGCCAAGAGAGACGCATGGATTCGCCGGCGTGCTGAGTGGTGGGCTAACAGACGACTCGGAAAAAGTAGTGAGAACGTTTGGGACGTCAGGAGGTACGCGTCTTACAACTTTCGGACGATGGTGCTCATCGCACCACGGATAACAATTAGGGAACCCCTCTCAAACTGGCCGCCCTCCCTTTCCGATGATGCTGCGCAACCTTCCGGTACCATCGCTTGAACTGAGACATCAACTTCGTGTTGGCGAGAAAATCAGTGTCTTCTGATCCTCAGATGTATCGGCCGTACCGTTGCCAACAAAGTATCAGTTTTGATGTGATGAAGCACATTCCGTGTTTGAATATCGGTAAATTGCGGTACATCAGCCCCACTTGTGACGCATAGCCCCTGATGCAGATAGGCCTCGACGGTCGTAACAGTAAACTGCGGATTTCTCTACCTCTGGCCACCGCTGACCGCAACCTTGTCTCAACCTAGTCTTAGCTGTTCATCATGTTTTCGCCACCGTTATGCACCATTCAGCCCTGGAAGGGACTCTATCTTGGATACGCTCTTTGCACCACCCTGATCCAAATACCCCTATGGACCGTGCGTTATATGTGGCATTCCATGCGTCCATTTCCTTCCTGGTCGTTGAGACACACTATTGCTGTACAACTGAGCAGACGTGTGGCAAACATCTCTTCTGTGTAAGTTCGAGTCCGGTCCTCAGCAAGTGATCACACCTAACATCCACGGTTTTTGTAATGAATAGAACAGGTGGCATTGTGGGTCTGCCAACCCATCATGACATTTTACCAACGTCTGAGGCGGAAGCTGTCTGGATTGCAGGAACCCCGCACCTTGTGACGGCAGAGCTAGAGACATGGGCGTCTGTAGCCAAAGTCGAGACGGAATGCATTCCTGGTTACTGGTATGGCAGGAAAGGTGACCCTCTGATGCCTACGACACCAATCTCCCCTGGACAGAGGGTGTTCTATTTTCTTCACGGAGGCGGGTATATCCAACTGTCTGCCCACCCTAACGACTTGACGTCGAACATTACACGCGCTCTTGTAGAGTTGGACGATTCCGCGCCCCATGCCCTTTCGTTGGAATATCGCCTATCCTCTACTGCCCCGCTTCCCGACCAAAACCCTTTCCCGGCTGCTCTCCTTGACGCACTCGCCGGATACAACTATCTAATAAACGAAATGGGCTACTCTCCTTCCAACATCATCTTGGTTGGGGACTCAGCCGGTGGAAATCTTGCTCTCGCTCTGACGCGATACCTCATGGAAAACAAGGGCACTCCTAAAGTGTCCCTTCCGGCCCCCCCGGGGCATCTTATATTGCTCTCCCCCTGGGCAGACCTAAGTAATTCACATGATTGGCCAGGGTCTTCCACTCACTCAAACACCGCGGACTACCTGGAGTTCCATGACAGTGGACGGAGTCTGTATTCCAAACATGCATTCCTAGGACCTTTTGGCCTCGGATTTGCCTTTCGCAGTCGCTACATATCCCCTGCCTCGTTGCTTCCCTCTGACAACCAGGCACATTTCAGAGGCTTCCCGCGTACGTTCCTTGCAACAGGTACAGCCGAGAGGTTGTACGATATAGTTGGAACTCTGAGAAGGAACATGGCAGCCGAAATGGGCGAAGGGATTGGAGAGGGTCAGGTCACGTATTTTGAAGGGAAGGATGCAGTACACGACTTTCTCATATTCACATGGCATCCTTGCCGTCCCGCCGCACTGAAGGCCATACAGCAGTGGCTCACCACCATGTAGTTCGACGAAGAGATTCAGAGTGAAGCTAACATCGACTCGCCACGTCCTGGAGTTGCCCTTAATGGATGGAAAGGGGCTAAAGCCTTTTGAGAGGAGTAGTTCTGGCAGTGTTTGGTCCCCCAATGTCTATTTATACTTACGTATTCGACATCATCTTGAAACCGTTGAAGCATGATATCACATATAAGGTAAAAGAAACACAACAGGTATGTAATCATAATTATTATCGTCAATGAGATTCACCTTCTGATGTACATGGGCTGCCGGGTTAGTTCATCGACTACGGTGAGGAAAGGCGACAAAAAAGCGAGGAAAACAGGTCTGGGAGCGCACCCACATTACTGTGACGAGGTCTGCGAATTTTTCTCGCGCGCCTCCTCGGCGTTGCGTAACCCTCCCGCTTTCCAGTCATTGAGGTAGAAATACACTGCTGGAAGACCAACGAGGAGAGCACCGATGATGTTTCCAATATACGACGCAATCAGAGATCTATGAGAAAGTCATATTCGCTCCACTTTTACCAACGAGTAGGGATGTACGACTTACTTTTTGATGTATTCAGCAGTAGTGAGCTTGAGAAAGTGGCGTGGAGATTAATTTAACCAGCTGTGAAGTGATGAGAGGCACTCACATTGGCATGAAGCATGATGCTCAATGGCAATGAGAACATGTTAGCGACAACTGTGGGAGTTGGAACTGTAAGCGGGTTTTTCTAAAAAAACCTGGGTAAATGGACTTACCGTGGTCGAAGCCACATGCAACGAACACCTAGTATTAGGCACTCAAGATTAATGCAGAACTCCCTCTACACACGTTCATGGCTCACCCAAATCGGGAACCAGGTTGCAATAATCTTTGAGGATGTCTCCTTGGCCGCCGTCGCTTGCTTCCAAGACAATGAACAAAAGGCGGTCGAATATCCTTGCATGTACTCACCCAGACTGCCACACAAACCAACCAGTTACAACCAATGCCTCTAAGGAAGACTTGATACCAGGCAGGGGTTACAGCTTTCGTACTGAGGAAACGTAAGCTTCGAACGCTCGAAGAGGTGTGGCGAGCATACATGGCAAAGTTCTGGATAAAACCGAGGTATGGTTCCGCGGTAACAAGACCATCGTCTATATGCGACCAAATACTGAGTAAGGATTGAGCACAAGCAGATCGTTGACCAACATTTCGCAAGAAGCGCCGCAAAGAATAGACTCCCGACTAGATTTCCAAAGGTGACTGCATAGAAGATCGTCAACCGCTATACCATGCTCATCCGAGAAGAGACATATTACCTATAATCCAGTTGACCGGGACACCCCACCATGGAATTGCACCCTTAATGGCGGCCATAGGGAAGATCTATGATAAATCAGGACTTGTGGTTATTGATAACATCGAGTAGTAGTTTACCATGAAATGACTCGTAAGCAGATCAAATCCTTGTAGTATAATCCTGTGGATTGGAAGGTGATTATGGGACTGGCGCTTCCGTCGTGCTTGCTTACATCACGAGACCGACTGGAAACACAAATCCCCCAAGAACTTTGACGAGACCAGGATTGCTAGCGGCAATACCTGCCGAGCCACCAGAGATGATAACATCAAACAGACCACCGAACGAGAGCATGATGCCAGCCAACACCTAAGACACTTGATCAACGCATACAAGGAAGCGCTCGCGAGCAACCTACAGCTTTGAAGAATGTTTTGTCCCAACGAGTGTTGTGTTTTGTGACAGCCATCTCGATGAGGACGACAGTGGTCTCTGCTGGCTTGAGAGTCGAAGGAACGTCCGCCATCTGGAAAGTCACAAGGAGTTGTAGCGTTCACCTGATACGGGGAGGATAAGTTGCCGGGGAAACAGGATTCTACTGGGTATATCTTTATAGGATACACCTGTGGATCATTGCCCCATGGGTAAGATTACGAACGGAATTCGCATGCATCCGGCAGGCGTGTCCGGGTCAATGCTTATGGTATCCATCTTTCAGATTGAACTAGTGCAATCAGTGATAACCGGGGACAACGAAAGCAGGCGCAGCTGACACACCCTTAGAGGTTGACTGAGGTGCTAGAGCGGTAAGTGCTGCCCGTAAACTGTTAGCTATCAGCGCGTCGTAATTGATGGAATGAGGCACAGTCCTTCACAACCGCGCAGTACTTCCAAAAGTATTTGCGGAGAACAGTGGGAACACCGACAATACTTATGTCTTGATTTAGCCATAGCTATACATTTCGCGCGGAACTATCACTTCGCTAGATGGCATGTTAGTGTGACGAGTCGAGGGGCAGAGGGCGACGAACAACACTTACATACACCCGGCAAATGGAAGATGGCAACGATGACAAGAACCAGTGTTTCAAGCAAGTTGTTCTAGTGTGTGAAACTTTGTAAACAACGAGCAGCTTACCGCAGCATGTCGAGGTCAGAGCTCAGCTTATTATGGCAAAGGAGATCTAAGGTGGAGGGATGGTACCGCTGTAGTTGCCTGCTCTCGCCGGACGTGATGGTGTTCAAGTTGTTTTGCACACCATTACTGCCAGCTTGACGTAGGTGTTCTGCTTGGGCAGCGTTGAAAACTACCACGCTATTGGACCTCGTGTATTAATCTCACGCTGTCCTTCCTCTTTCCGCGGGGCACGAAGGCTGGTGACGTGCGTGGGGGGCGGGGGCTCCCAGACGCCAATTCCATCTGTATATTAGAAGCAAGCTGACGTAATCATGTACTGTCACAGGATTTATGGAGTAGTCACCATACGCGAAGATAAGCTGACGGTCATTAATGGTGGTAGGGCAGCCTGGAGGGTACTATGCTATACTAATGGAGAACAAATCTAAAGCAACGATATATGACAAGTTGGCATATCTAACAAAGTCTGAAATTAGCTACGCGCCACGAATAAATCAATACTAAGCAGTATGCACAAGGTACAGGCACTTATAGAAGTGGAACACCCGCCGTGGCCTACGGCGAGAGACACTGAGACAAGTGGACAACGGAACGGGACCACGCTCTGTAAGGGGACTACGAGGTACGGATACAAGGGGCAACTACTGCTCTACGAGATGCGTCCGAGCTATATATATATGTGACAACTGTGTGCCAACTTGAATGGAGCGGCAGAGCGTGCCTGGAAGCCCACCGTAGCTAATGGCGAGAACATTGGGGGATCGGGCGGAACAGAACTGGACCACGATCTATACGGCGACTACGAGGTACGAGGATAAGGAGCGACTATCGTATCTCTATGAGGTGCGGCGAGATATATATGGGAGATAGCCAACGTCACCACGCATCGTACTATATGTGACCTGTATGCCAATGGGCTTACAGCGCCAGGACGTTACAACTCGGTACTACTAGAGTACAGTAAATGGTTCCCAAAGAACATGGCCGCTAGTCACATTGCCTCAAGGAATAATCTTGGACTCATCAACGTGTGTCGGTTATTTCTCCTTTGCTGCTCTCCAAATTGGCGTGAGTGCTTGGGCTACTGTATTGGCAGCGACTTCCAGATAGCCACGCTCCACCTCGTCCGTTACTGCCGCCCATATCTTGCGAGCCCGCCACCTGTCTGGATGGAATCTTCGGTGACTCTTCTCAACAAACTCTTTATAATCTTGTAACCGCATATGAGACTTGACAGTCGCAAAAAACGTTTCCACCGCCGACCAGTCAACATCCTCAACCGTCAGACGTGACGGGACATGTAGCACAGGCCACGGGATATCATGGAAGGTGATTGATTGCCCTGACATAAACTTGGCTGCGTCGAACTCTTCGGAGAGCATCCGATAACGTTCGAGCGCCCTGTGGGTCGTCCACGGCCCGGACTCCCACCGCTGTCTCTGTCGTCGTTGGCGGTTTTCGCGTTGTCGAAGTTCTTCCCGTGCACGCCTCTCTGCTTCCTGTTGTGCAAGCCACTTTTCTCGTTCAGCAGCTTCACGCTGTTGCCTCAGTTGTTCTTGTTCTTCTTTTCGTCGCTGCTCAGCTTTGGTAAGTCGCTCCTCTTCTTCAGCGCGCTCACGAGCCTCCCTTTTCTTGCGTTCTTCTTCCCATAGTGGTCGGTCCTTCTCGAGTTCGCGAAGCTTGCGAATGGACTCGGCAATTTCATCCTCGTGAGAGTGACTATCGTCCGACTGCGGGTCGTTTGTTGCTTGAGAATGTGTTTCCGTAGTGCTGGCTTTTACTTCCTCTTCCTCTTCTTCGAACACAGACTCTACAATCATGTCAACATACACTCAAGGTATCAAACGTGAAGACAGACCTGGAGGCGCAAAAGTGAAACCCAAAAATTCGGCATGTCTCTTTTGTTGGTGTTGTCGGTTGAGCTTGTGAATCCTATCTAACCGTTTCTTATCGTGCCGGGCTTGACTGTAGTTCACACCTCTATGGGCCTCTGGAGACATGGTTCGAGTTCGTTTGTATCCACCAGGAGACTGATCGCACGAAATTCGATCGTTGTTACTCTCAGATTCTGGGAAGAATCGCGTAGAGTAAATATTAACAAGCTCGGTCAGGGACCAGTAAGACAAACTGACCTTTACGCTTGACGTGTCCTTCCACTGGCCATGGGGTGCTTGGAGAGGGAAAGATGTCATCGCTGTCAACTCGCATAGAGAAACTGCCATCCGCATCTGCAGGAGCAGTGGTATCTTGGAATTGCTTTTCATGCACCATCCTATTCTTTGACCACCTGTGGAGTCGTGCCCTCTTGATCTTCTCTCGACTGGTAGGATCGGGCCTTCGACCAGACTTTGGTTTTTGCGAAAAAGATTCATCAACGATCATCTCTTCTACTTCGTCCTCGTCTGAATCGAAGCCAGTTTCGGCCGTTTCGTCTGGTGGGCGGGACCGAGCTTTCTTCTGTCCAATCGGATCTGTCACCTCTGGAGATGACCACCGCGACCGTTTCCCCGAGCCGGGATCTGCAGTCTCGGAGTCTCGGTTTTGTAGTTCGACCCAAGTTATGATGGAGCATTTGGGCCAAGGGTACACGACACATAGGTATTTGGGGTCAAGTTTGTATATCTCCCATTGCTCCTGGTAACATTGGACTTTTTCACTAGGGAATTCGATGGGTGAATGCCGTGTTGGTCGGATCGTCCAACGATTTCGTCCCGCTCACCCGCAAATATTAATAACGCGTGGCCAAACGCCTTCATCTTGTGCCCCCTCTTCGAGACGCGCCCGTGGCACGAACCGCCAGAAATTCGTACCTTTTGAAGTGGTCTCGATGACGATGCGTTTGGGAGGTGCAAGGTTTCCCGAGTTGTTGGGTTTTTGGATGTCAGGCTCCCCTGAGAGTGCGGTCTTGGGATCAAAGGAAGCGAAAGATAATTTCGAGTCTGAAAAGCGTAGGAGACGGGAAGGTTGGGATGGATCGAGTGGACCGGGTTGCGTACCGCGTAGTACGCGTAGGCTTGGGTGTTGAGACGAAGATTGGGTGCCGTTTGATCGTGGGGCAGAGTAGGCCGCCATATCAAAAGTTGGGTCAGGGCCGGGCTCGTTATGTGTTGTGGGGAAATCACTGGCAGCTCACTTGGCCTAAACATCAAAACACGCGCCGCGCACAAAAGAGACGCGTCGGGCACGTGCCACCACACACAACCGTCTCAGTAACGAACCTGTCTCTGGCACAAGTCGATGTCGGGATCAGAAGCAAGTCGGATTTCCCCGCGATTCAACACATGCCATATGCTGCACAGTGGACTATTTAGTTTTGGCTGAAGTAGTGGTGATAGAGAGTAGTACTACTGCGGGTGCTACCATATGGCAATATGACATTCGAGGCTAGTCTAATGGCAGGTGTGCTACGAAACTTCACACTTTGGGACCTTGAGCTTCAAGGATCCCCAGTTGGATTTACTTGGCGTGTGTGCTGGAGGTGACTCGCGCTGGAGGTGACTCATGTCATGTCACACCGTGGCAGTTCTGGATATATGATCCCAGGGTATGTCTCCTGGATCGAGTACTACTTATACGTGAGAGCCCAAAAGGCAGT
Source organism: Brasilioporus rufonigricans (assembly GCA_038089195.1). Lineage (NCBI taxonomy): Eukaryota > Fungi > Basidiomycota > Agaricomycetes > Boletales > Boletaceae > Brasilioporus > Brasilioporus rufonigricans. The sequence goes on along the minus strand of JBBPKJ010000012.1, from coordinate 62,589 downwards.
CTTGGCAGATTAACCCGATACCAAGGTGAGTGTTCGGGATCATACGGATGCTCTCCTCTTACCCTAAGCTCTGCTACGTGTCCACTCTGTCAAGCCTATGCATCTTTTCGCAGCAGCTCGTCATCATTTCATTGCAGACTATCCAACGTCATGACTACGCTAAAGAATTTTCAGGCGGAAATCGAGGAAATTCACGCTCGCCAACGCGCTAAGCAGAGTGTCCGTGCGCTACCCCCCGATGGGCAACGGCGCGAATCCTCTGGGGTATCAGGGGCGAGTACCACAACGTACGAGCACCCCGATTTGCATCCATCCGAGCAAGAGGAGCAAATCCTGGTGAGTCACTGCCCAGTCATCAGAAAGAGCACCTGACGATCCCTGTTCACAGAGATTGCTCGCTGCACATAATGATGAGCAGGCGCGCAGTGCACTGGCGTCACTCTTAACCCAATTTCAGGGGGAGTACGTTTTTCGGATAGGTCACCGTCCACCCCTCGACCCACTCTTTAACGGAGAGCAGATCGATAATGCCCCGGGTTGGACTGGTATCGGCCGAACGCAAGAAGAGGTCGACAGACTTACAACCGAGCTCTCTAAGGCCCAGGATGATATCGGAGGGAAAGTACGGGCCTTCTCATAGCTTTGATGCCGCTCCGAAGCTCATTGCAAATACTTGCATAGGCCTCAATATTACTTCGTGTTGGGGGCCTACATCCAAGGATCTCTCTCCTACTACGTCTCCCGCCGCCAAGTGTTGCTATGACCACTGAAGTTCGCTGCGCCGTGGTCGGAAACGTCGACTCAGGAAAGTCTACTACACTTGGTGTACTAACTCGGGGTAGGTGCAGTGGATAAAATTTCCTTGTTCTCCTTAAGCCGTGTCAATAGGTGCTCTCGATGATGGGAGGGGCAGAGCCCGAGTGACGTTGTTCCGTCACAAACACGAGATAGAAACCGGTCGGACGTCTAGTGTTGGTATGGAGGTCAGTGTCCTCTCGGGATTAGCACGGTCCTTTCTTATAAAGCTCTACATAGATTCTCGGGTTTTCAGTAACCGGTGTCCCAATCTTGCCTGGTGCAACTGGACCTCATGATGTAGAGGGCGCTCGGCGCGACAAGCTGGGATGGGATGAAATCTCTGCCCGTTCAGCAAAGATCGTCTCGTTTAGTGGTGCGTACTTCTATTTCTTGTTCGTCTCACCAAGTTATAGCATTCCCGCAGATTTGGCTGGCCACGAACGTTATCTGAAGACCACTCTTTATGGACTGACATCCGGTGCACCTTCCTGTGTCATGCTGATGATTGGTGCAAACGCGGGCCTTATTGGGATGGCCAAAGAGCATCTAGCAATAGCATTGGCGTTAAATGTTCCTGTCATTGTTTGTATCACGAAGGTGAGAGGAATCTGCTGCACTAATCTGGCGTAATGTTAAAACCCACAGAGATTGACATGACCCCCCCTAACATTCTTGCCGAGACAACTAATCAAGTCATAAAGATCTTGAGGAGCCCCGGATGCAGGTGGATTTTTACATTTGTTTTATGGCTCACATATCTTAGTAATTTACAGGAAGGCGCCAGTGTTCGTGAACTCGACCGAGATAGCAGTAGAGCTAACAAGCCTCTTTGCACATCGCAAGTCAGTGTTGGTGTTACTATGCCTGCGTCCGCTGACATGGCGTTTACTTCAGATTGTGTCCCATCTTTCGAATCTCGAATGTTACTGGGGATGGTCTCGACTACGTCAGTCAGGCACGCTCTCCTACGATTCATGGCTTATTCCTATTATAGCTTCGCACATTTCTGAACCTTTTACCTCCCTCTGATACCAACCGTGAGATCTTTGCGATTGATCAACCTCTAGAGGTGATTTTCCTTGGCACATCCGAGTCCGCGATATTTGGCTCACTTGTGGTAGTATTCTGTGACGGAAGTGTGGTCTGTGCCGTACGTTGGCACAGTGGTTAATGGTATTCTGAACAGCGGCAGGGTGAAGACAGGCGACTCCATCCTGATTGGTCCCGACTCCAACGGTAACTTTCAGCAAACGGTTGTCCGTAGTATGCAAAGGAAACGGTTTGTGGACCGTCTCATTGACATTACCTGAGGATTTGACAACGCGGAACAGAGCGGACGTAACTTCAGCTGAAGCCGGTCAATGTGTGGCGTTGGCACTAAAACGAGTAAAGCGTGCAACAGTCAGGAAAGGGATGGTTATCGTTCACAGAACCGACACCCCACCGAAAGGTACGGATCAATGTCGTTCTCTACGGACCTGATCTGACCCTTTTGAAGCCACGCTTCGGTTTGAAGGGCAAGTGCTCATTCTATAGTAAGTTCTAGCATAGTTGATGTTGCTGTGAAGATGACAATTATTTGCAGCCACAATACTACAATGCAACGAAACTATCAGGTACGCATTCCCGTGGTTTGTTCCAGTGATGAATCGGTTGACTTCAACCCTTTAGGCTATGCTTCACTGTGGAGTGAGTTGAGTGAGTCTATAGTCAATGTCAGACAACCTGACGACTTGCAGGCTGTCCGACAGACCGTCCGGATCATATCTATGGATCACCCGCAGGGAGTGCTACGCACTGGAGATCGCGCAACGGTACAATTCGAGTTCATATCACATCCGGAGTTTATCAAGGTTGGGATGAAGCTACTATTTAGAGAAGGAAAGACGAAGGTTGGTGAACCTGACAAACGGCGTACGTTTCCACTTACAAGCTATCGTAGGGCCTTGGGGTTGTCACTCGACTACTATGATGGGTTTTGTTTATGATCTATGCACTTTCAATACTCCTCGTTGGTCATCCTATCTAAGCGTATCGTGCAGGTTGCTATTGTATTGTAACTCTAGTTATCTTTCACTACTAGTTGTACTAAATGACGTCATGTAACACAGCAGAGTTGGAATGTTAGTGTGGTTGTTATTTATTAGTTCTGATGTCGTCAACCGCATATCAACCTGTCCCTCCCAACGAAAACGGTCCACCCGCAGCCGCTCCACACCCTGCTCGCTCATCCGCTCGTAAATATCTTCTTGTTCCTGTTTTCTGTATCGTAGCCTTCGCTGCTGCGTATAACGCTTACCAGCATTATTCCATCCATCCCATCCATCTCCCGCTACCAGGCGACCAAGTCGAAATTGACCAATCGGTGATACCGCCCGACCCATCATTGTTTTTGTGGCCAACTACACCAATCGTGGTATCGACATCTTCACTATCCACGGAGATGCATGGCAAATACAGCGTCGGCTAGTAAGCATCTGGATCTTGTTCGACCACCTCGTTTATACTCACCCACGTGAACAGCTTCGTTAATTGGTAGGTCTCTCTAGTCGTTCTGTGCCTCGCTTAATCGTTCGCAGGGGTATCTACGGGCGCAAGTTTCCGCCCTCTCTGATCCCTGTACATGACTTGACGTGCGTGATCGCGTCAGTGTTGCCACAACACACTCATATTACCTAGACATATCCTGTACGCTTTTGCCAACGTGAGAGCTGACACCGGCGAAGTGTTCTTGTCCGACGTTTGGGCGGACAAAGATATACACTACCCCGGCGACTCCTGGAACGACGTTGGAAGCAACCTCTACGGCAACCTCAAAGCCATCTATAAACTCAAACAACAAAATAGACATCTCAAGGTCCTCCTCTCTATCGGTGGTTGGACTTACTCCCCCTCTTTCCACCCTGTCGTCACCAATCCCCAGGCCCGCTATAACTTTGTACAGTCAGCTGTTAGACTGCTGGAAGACTACGGCTTAGACGGCCTTGATGTTGACTATGAGTATCCGTCTAATCATGAACAAGCGGCCGGTTATCGGGAGCTTCTGAGGGAGCTTCGTTTGGCCCTGGATCAACACGCCCATGTCAAGCGTATCCACCACAAGTTCTTGTTGACTGTGAGTGCTCACTTACCGAAGGAATGTGTCTGGTTAATAATACCCTTTAGATTGCTGCACCCTGTGGACCAGACAATTACAGGAAATTGGATATTCGTGGGATGGACCCCTATCTCGACTTCTGGAACCTGATGGCGTACGACTTCTGTAAGTCACTGCGTGAAGCTTGTGAACAAATACTGACACCTGGATCAGCCGGGTCTTGGGATACGGTTGCCAATCATCAAGCTACGGTGTATGGACCCCCGATCAACGCCGCGGACGCCGTTCAATGGTATAGCTCCAACGGTGTTCCGAGATCGAAGCTCGTTCTGGGGATTCCGCTCTACGGTAGAAGCTTTGCGAACACCGCCGGTCCTGGGACACCCTTTTCCGGTCTTGGTCCTGGAAGTTGGGAGCAAGGGGTCTATGACTATCGAGTTCTTCCACTCCCAGGGTCCTATGTCTACCAGGACGACCAAAGGATTGCAAGCTGGTCGTTTGACTATCAGAGGAAAGAGATGATCAGTTTTGACAACGAGCAGACCGGTGCGATGAAGGGTCGGTGGATCCGCGAGCAGGGTCTAGGTGGCAGCATGTTCTGGGAGCTCAGCGGTGATAAGGGCAGTTATAGGGAAGGTATGGAGGCTGGGCCAGGCAAGGACCCGGTTCCTGGACAGAGTTTGGTAAGGATCATAAAGGACGCGATGGGACCGCTCGATCATAGCTCCAACTGGTTGAGGTATGAACGTAGCCAGTTTGACAACCTGCGAAATGGCACAATCTAGTGCATAGACTCCTCACAATATTACAGAACCAGACGTTTTTGGAGTCGCGTACCATTAAGACATCGAGTAGATTTGAAGTATCGCGCCTATCGATATGTAGTATGGCCCGATTTGGAGTCACTGTCAGACTTGAAATTTATACACTGTCACAAGCGAGCACTAGTAAGTTTTCTCATTCGGCTGTTTCTCCAAGTCCGAACGTTCATTGATCCATTGATCACGGAAAGGTGCTGGTTGAACCAGATATCGCCACGTTTTGCGCCAGCACTTTAACCGAATCCACCATCGACACGATACCACGACTTTAGAGCACGGCACCTCTATCCTGCTACTGGCTGAGGGCCGCACAACCTCTAGACTGTAAATTGGTTGTCCATAATCCCACCTATAGACTGGACTCGGAACCAAGTACACTGTGACCCTAATCTACGATACTTTGCGATCCTTCCATCTGCACTCCTCAATGTCTCCCGCTCTAACGAACGAATCAACTGACGTTAACTTCGCATCAATACTGGAGTCGTTGCGTTCTGCACCAACGGGACCGGGTGAGTCCACTAATGCAATAACATGGAACGCAAGTAGCAACTTAATTTGCACAGATGCTAAAGCAGCGGCTGATAAGCTTGCACTTGCCGTTTCGAGGGTTGGTGTAGAGACACTAATGTCTGCTGCTTATTCTAATCATCGATGACCAAGTTGGCTGATGACTACTCGTTTCGACTTAGCGATCGAGATGTAATCTCAAGCTTGCACGCCTTCGCGCTCAACAAGAAATCTGGCTACGAGCGAGAATCTGCAGCGTTTGGGTTCCAATCGCTGCCCGCTGTCCTTGGAGCATCCAGCGCACCGCTCCTGCTCCCTAGTCTTCCCATATTGTTTGACCTCTATTCCGATAAGGGAGAGGTGGTGCGAGTTGCTGCCGCCGCCGCGACCAAGGCCATATTGCAACCTTTCCCCCCAGAGGCGACGAGGATCGTATTCAGAACCTTGGAGGATATCCTGGAAAAAGGAAAATGGCAAACAAAGGTGGGGGCACTAGACGCGCTGAAGAACTTTGTAGCAACCGCAAAAGATTCCGTGGCCGACGAGCTAGGGCATATACTCCCAAAAGTCGAGCTTGCGATGCACGACACCAAGAAAGAGGTACTTGTCAGCGTATCACCCGGACGTCAGTGCGTTCTGACGACTCACTAGGTGGCTACTTCGGCCGTCAAGTGCGCTACGTCGCTCTGCAACACGCTTGCGAACCCGGATCTGGCACCTCATGTGGCTGCCTTGGTCAAATGCATGTCTAATCCAGATACAGTCCCTGCATGCATCAAGGCACTGTCGTCGACGACCTTCGTTGCCGAGGTGACTGCGCCCGCCCTTGCGGTCTTGGTACCGTTGCTTATCCGGGCGCTGAACGACCGGAGCATGGAGGTTCAGCGGCGCACGGTGGTAGTCATTGACAACCTCGTGAAGCTTGTGAGAAACCCGCAGGTCGCCGCACGGTTTCTGAGTCCTCTCGTGGACGGCGTCAAAAAAATTGCGGATAGTGCCGCATTTCCCGAGGTTAGCAATTGGGCTGAGGGGTGTCATCTTGCGTACTTTCTTATTAGCCCCATAGGTCCGCGCGTTTGCGGAGACCGCATTGAACACGTTGTTGAAGTCGGGAGCGTCATCTACTGGCACTCCTCCTTCACGAGATCTGGATGCTGAGACGGCTGAGATATTCAAGGTCCTGCTTACTTTGCTGGATGACAACCATGTAGTGCGATCTGTGACGGAGCCCAATCAACCCTTGGCTGCAAGGCATGCCTTGTTGACGTCGTCCCTTCAATTCCAGGCATCCATGGTGGTGGATCTAGTCTATCAGAAGCGTTTCCTTGAGAAATCTCAGTGGAATCGTTGTGTTGGGCTGTACATGAAGCCGTGGTTGGGAGAAGATGAAGCAACAAAATTTGCGGAGAGAGTTCGCTCACATTTCCATGCCGTGGAACAAGTAGATCTACTGTCGTTTCTTCCCCTGTGATTTCTGTTAACCGACCTTCCTTTCAGGCAAAGCATGGGGGGTTGAAAAGTGGGTCCGAGGACGAGGGCGAGTTGCTGTGCGATACGCTCTTTTCGCTTGCATACGGTGCACTCCTACTTCTCTCGCACACTACTCTTCGCCTCTTCCGTGGGCGGAGATATGGTATTCTGGGTGCGAATGGATCTGGGAAGTCGACCCTCATGCGTCAGCTACGTGATGGGAAGGTGGAGAACTTTCCGCCACCGGATCAAGTACGATGTGTTATGGTAGAACATTCGCTGCAGGGTGAAGACACCTCGCTGTCCATCCTGGATTTCGTCGCTTCTGGTGGGTCTTCCGCCAAACGCGTCATACAAAGCATTGGCTCACTTGTCCAGACAAATTACTCAAGGTGCCAAGGTCAAAAATTAGGGATCAGCTCCTTGAGGTTGGCTTCGACGATGCTAGGCAGGCCGACATCGTCGGCGGGCTTTCAGGGGGCTGGAAAATGAAACTCGAGCTAGCGCGTGCAATGCTGTATAATGCAGACCTACTCCTTCTCGACGAGGTTCGTATCTTTTTATTTAATTAATAATTTGCTCGAGGATTGTTGGTTATCGCCGCAAATAGCCCACGAATCACGTATGTCGTCTTTTGGTATCTCGGTATTTTTCCCGTTTCATGTGCTCCTCGATCTATAGCTCGATCGCGCTTCTGTGCTTTGGTTGGAACAATGGCTGGTTGCCCAGAAGAATGTCACATGTCTCATTGTCAGTCACGACTCTGGGTGAGCACCGATTACATTGTCCTGCTGAGGAGTTGATGGATGCTCCCAGATTTCTGGATAACGTTACTACGGATATCATTCACTACGAATCTAAGAAGGCGAGTTTCTCTGCTTCGATTCACCGCGGTGAACTAACGTGACATGTTTAGCTCGTCTACTATCCGGGAAATCTCTCGGCGTTTGTGGAAAAGCACCCCGAGGCTAGGTCCTACTACACCCTCGAGGCCGCCTCCGTTAAATTCGCGTTCCCTCCCCCTGGTTCCTTGATGGGGGTAAGGAGCAACACACGTGCGATCCTCAAGATGACAAATTGCACATTCACTTACCCTGGGGGGTCGACTCCAAGTCTTCATAACGTCAGCTGTGCGTTATCTCTATCAAGGTAAGCTTTCATTTCCGCCACCGTTGCTTTATCTACCGCGAATGGCTTCTTTTCCTGTTTCAGCCGGGTCGGCATAGTCGGGCCCAATGGTGCTGGAAAGTCAACTTTAATCAAGTTATTGACTGTACGTGAATGTGCACATGTACAATTTATTGTTTTATGACTAATCTCTGTTCAGGGAGAGACAGTGCCTCAGCAAGGCACGGTTTACAAGCATCCAGCACTACGGGTTGGTTACGTATCTCAACATGCAACCCATCACATTGGCGAGTTCTCCAGACTTCCATCAACTCAGTGAATTAATAATGACATGATCCATAGAGCGTCATCTAGAGAAAACGCCCATCGGTTATATTCAATGGCGTTTCCAAGACGGCCATGATCGTAGGTGACAACCTAACTTAAACGGTTCAAGTAATAATGATTTTGCCACGTCATCAGGAGAAATCCTGGAGAAAATTACACGTGCTTTAACAGATGAAGAGAAGGCCCTCCTCGAACAGGAATGGGTAGGCAGAGACGGGTCTAAACGCAAACTAGAGGTTTGATCGGGGATATAATGTCAGACATAGCTATCTGACTATGGCTGCCTAGCTTATTATGGGACGTCAAAAACTCAAGAAGTCCTTCCAGTACGAGATCAAGTGGCGTGGATTGGATCACAAGTGGAACACTTGGATCCCACGGGATCAGCTTCTGGCCAAAGGGTATGGGAAGTTGGTACAACAATTCGATGATCTGGAATCTTCCCGAGAGGGAGCTGGTGCGAGAGAAACTCGTGTAGACCTGGTTCGGAAGCATTTGGAAGATATTGGGCTGGATGGAGATATTGCCCAATACAATGAAATATCAGGGCTTTCCGGAGGTAAGACATAACATAGGTGTAACGCAATTTGGCTGACTTGTTGGTTCAGGTCAGAAGATTAAACTCGTGATCGCAGCTTGCCTTTGGAACAATCCTCAGGTATGTGGCAACGTATATCTCTACAGAAACGTGTCTGAGGGTTTACACGTAGGTTTGCGTGCTCGACGAACCCAGCAACTTCTTGGATCGTGAGGCCCTCGGCGGGCTTGCGGTTGCAATCAAGAATTGGACCGGCGCAGTTGTATGTTTCGCTCTATTTGCACTGACCCCGATCGAGGCATCTCTGACGCGTCGCCCGTGTACACGCAGGTGATCATATCCCACAACCACGAGTTCGTCACTTCTCTATGTGCGTAATACATCAGCCTGCCCTGTTTCATTTGTGGCTCATTTAAGTAAATCAGGCTCTGAAATCTGGGAAATCGAAGCTGGGCGGATGACACATAAAGGGAAAACAGCCGTGATTGAAGACATACTGGGCGATGTGAAATCGCCGAAGGGAAGCGGAGCGAATACTCCTGTTCGCTCGCAGGTAACGAGTCCGGCTGGTTCCAACGCTGCAACCCCTGCGGTAAGCGGCGCAGAAGAGGGCGGTACTGCGGCGAATGCGGTTGCTGTGAAGAAGAAGAAGAAACCAACTCGCAACCAATTGAAGGCACGGGAGGAGAGAAGGAGGCTGAGGAAGCTGGCGTGGCTTACCCATGGGGGGCCTAAGCCGGAGGACACTGACAGCGATGATGATCCTTAGAAGGTATAGACAAATAGAATTCCGGTGGTGACCGGGGGTTCCTTTGATCAGTCGCATTTATCCGCGGAAGCATCGGCGACGATCCGAGATTGCCTTTTTCAGTCGAAAAACTTGCGCCGGAAGCAAAAATGTTGGACGTGGATTGGTTGGCCAAGTGTGATGCCGACTTGCCCGCCTTCTCGAAACTGTCGTTACAGCGCACCTGGCTATTTGCGGGCCGCTCAGCCCCCCTCAGCCCGTGATCAACGGACACCTGTATAGGTAATACCTTCTCGTCCGCCTGTCATCACGCTCAGTCATGATCGCCACAAATTCATTTCCACCAGCAGGCGATCGTTCCTTCGCTCACTGACACACGTACCATGACCTCAACGCAGAGTCATCGGTTGTGGCGGTCCCTGTACCGAGTCGTCGATGTCTTTACTCTTCCTTAAATGAACGTCAACGTTACTGCGGATTCATGGCCCGGTATGGTCCATCACATCATGCCAGGAAAAGCGCCCTCCCATAGTAGCCATGTCAACCCGAACGGTGGGCATCGACGAAGACGTGATCACGTCCTCCTCAACTCCACACAATCTCCAGCAAGGCCCTCCATCAACCGCGCAATACGCCCCCCTGAACGCCCGTGTCCATTCCTGTCCTGCGTGTGCGTTTTCTGTGTGTTTGCCAGAAAAAAGTTTTGTCGACGCGATAAACAAGGTTGCACCAGATGACCTGAAACCTCGTGTATCTTATCGATCCGTTGATCTATCTCCGTATCATACACAAGTCTTTGAGATCTAAGTTGACAGATGTGCTATCCCAAAAACGTGCGCAGCACTTGTTTAGTCGCGTAGGGCAGCTTCTTGGACTCGAAACAACAAACCGCGGATTTCCGGTGGGTATTCCTGATGGCATGTCCAAGCAATACGTCACGTACTTCTATCCCCAATTGACCCAGAAAAAAAATCAGACACCAGGAGTACATATGACACTACAATCACATTGGGGACACTATTCGGTACAAAAACCAAACAAACAAGGAAACAAATTGAGTTGCGTCGATGATGGCGTTAATGTGTGTGAATGGAATATGTACAATATTAAGGGCTCATCGGAGCACGTGTAAGTTAAAGACATGATAATGAATGATCGTTGTCCTGGCAAATATTGAGATGCAGGAATTCCAAAGAGTGACATGAAGGTATACGAAAATCTAGGAGGAGATGAAATCAAGATGGCAGGCGATCGAGATCAGTATCGAGGCGATGACCACTTGCGAGAATCATCATCGCGACGAGGTTGGGCAGGGGCCGCCCGAGTGTCAGGACTCACCACTGGGCGCGAGTCTGAGCGCTGGACAAAATTATGGGTAGAGAGTGTGGTGGGGCTCAGACTGCCGCCATATGACGAGTGTCCAACCTCCTCAGACTGGGATGGCATCGAGAAAGGTTGATGCGCTCCGCTCGTCGCAGAGCTAGCCGCCTGACGACTGGTCTGCCGCATTGACTGCCTCTTATTTTGAAACCTGTTTCGGGTGTCAGCATCGTCAAACTGAGGGCTCAAGTAGCCTACCATATCTGAACACTTCGAGCGGACATATCAAGCTTCCGCGCCAACTCGGCACGTTCCTCAGTCGATGGGAATGCTGTGCGGGCATATGTTTCGTTTAAGACCTTTAGCTGTGCTGCATCAGCTCTCTTGCGCTTTTTTTTGATGACGGGTTCTTCGGTGACCAGCACGGAAGCAGGCTCTTGAGTAAGCACACTGTTCGTCACTTGACCTCTAGCGTATGGAGAAGGACCATGCGCCTCTACGTGTGCAGGAACTCCACGCTCGTGTGGGTACACTCCACCCATAGACAATTGATGCGAGTGATGGATAGAGGGATGTTGGCTAGGGTGACTGCGTGGTTCGGGCACGGGAGGGTAGGAATAAGAGGTATGAGGCTGGAACTGCGCGTACTCCGGAGGATAGGTTGCGGTGGGGGAGCGAATGTCGGCATAGTTGGAGATATGAGGTCCCACGGAACCATAACCGGCGCTTTGCCAGCGGTCATCTCTGAGCGGAGCGGCAGAAACACTGAGTGGAGGGAGCTTGCGAGACCCTTGGGGATCTGCGGGGATCGTAGCTGAAGCCCGCGATGGGTATGTCGGGTATGTCGGTTGTTGATATCTTGAGTCGTAGTGTTCATAATAGGAAGAAGGATGTTGCGGGGCAGCCGTCGCTGGTTGATTGAGGATGCTGAACAGGGAGAGCGGGTGAAGGTATGGAAGAGAACGCACGAGTTGAAGTAGGCCAGTTGTAACCCGAAGGGATGTGTTCGGGTTTAGGTGGAGAGGAGCGAGGCTGCGAGTACGCGTTAGAATATTCTGCGGGCCCTATAGGCGAGAGCCGTCAAGTTGAGCATATTGGATGAACACTATGTAAAAAAACAGACCTGGAGAACGTGAGGTTGGAAAAGCTGAAGAAAGAGGAGGGAGCACAGTTCGCCCACCCTGTCCCGTCTGAAAGAAACCACTACTTTGCGGATCCCCTCCGGGAGGGCTTCCGCGTGTTTTGGCAACAGCCCCGTACATACGATCGTCCCTCGGGCTCGTCATAGTAAGTTAAGCAGATAGGCAAAAGAGGAAGGAAAGAATATTATGGTTCAATGAAAGAAGAAATTTTGGGTTTATAAGTATGAAGAGGCACGCGCTGGGGGTGCTAATGAGCGGGTGAGGAGGAAGAGAGGCTTGCGGCAGGAGGCGATGAGACGGTGAAATAATCAGGGCCGTTGGATGAACGAGGAGAACATGAAGACCGGGAAATTGATTGACACGAGGTGTGGTGGACAGCAGGGTGAGGGCAAGGGCAAGGGCACGAGTGCGATCGGGAGTGATGGATGCTGAGTGAAGTGACTGAAGAATAAATGGGTCAGCGGAGCATGTTCGGATGATGTCTGATACATCAGGAATAGGAACCCAAACGAGATCCTGCGAGACGATGCAGTTCTTTTCGGGCGCACCGAGTATGTAACGAGGGGCCAATCTTCGCGGTTGTCCCATTTCGAAGGGTTCCACACGCCAAACGAGGAACGGAGCGCTGCGAAGCGTCGTGGGGGCAGCACCAAACGACAATGCTGTGTACACGCGGAAATTGCATTCTCCCCATCCTCGCAAGATCCAGATGGGGCAGGCCTCGTGTTGACACGCCTAGAAAGAAATCAAACAACCTCGCCTCGTCTCGCCTCGTCACCTTCTTCGGTCTGCCGTACACATGAAAAAAAATGTGCAGGCGATCGAAGACGCTGTCTCTTTCTGTCTGTTCCCGTTGGCAATATGATGCATTGATCTCAGATTACTTGGCCAGGCCCAGAGATCCAGCGCGCCGTGGTCTTCATCGACGACGCCGTCGCTGAATTCGAAGACAGGGTGATCACACTGGCGTGGATCACCCGACACCGACACCCTGTGTGTGACCTGTCCCGATATAGCGACCTCGGGCGCTATCACTTCGTACAGTGTCCCACTCCCTTCTCCGATACCTATGGCGACACGCCCACAACGACCCTTACCCCGCCCACCCGGCCCACAGCGTCCTTATTACAACAATTATCCCTTAAGTAACGACCTCTATCCTCTTGCAGACTCCCACTTTGCCCCTTATCCATACCCGGCGTATGCCCCCCCGGTGCGCGATGCCGGCGAGGACGCTACCTCGGTGCTCCCCGCTGGGACGCTCCTGCACAACGGTTTCTATGACCTCCTCGCCATGATACCCACTCCATCTCCCTCCCGTCTATTCCACTGGGGATCTAATCAGTCCCGGCCCAGTGTGATCGCAGGCCCAAGGTATGACCCACTCGGATCGGCGACAAATGGGCCTGCCACTCCCGTCCTTTCGCCGTCGTCTCCCTTGAAAAAGAACAAGAGGATCAGCAAGGATATGGTATCCAAGCCTACAGGCTTTGTGTGCGTCCAGACAATGATCGCCGTCACTCGATGATAACAACCCTCGTCCAGGCACCTCGTCCATGCTTCTGATGCTGACCAGGCTGAGGCCCTTCTCACTCGATGGGGTCCGGATGGGATGGGAAAACTCGGAGGTCTGCTTCTGTATAGTTCTCACTTCTGTTCTTCTTCAGCTTTTCAACTCCAGATCCGCGGTGGGCTAGGCCAATCAAAACCCGCGTGAGACAGACCAACAGGGCAAGAGCTATCAACGAGGTTGTCAACGCCTTAAAGCCCTCGGCGTCCAATGCTCCTGATGGCCAATCACCGCCGCTGCGGGTAGTAAACGGAGTGAGCACACCCACTTCATCGGCCATGACTACTGCCGCGCAGGAAAACGTTCATATCTCCTCTCTTGTTGACGGTCTCCCAGGACTGTCCGGAAACTCCACAATGCGATGGAATGGCGGTCTCATCGCACATCCCGAGGTAGGCGAACACGAGGACGAGACTCCCGTAGAATCCAGAAATATTCTACCTTCTTTGGCCCATTCTCAGAGAAAGCCGATCACTCCATCGTTGGCCACGCTCGAAAAAGCTGTGTCCGCCCGGATCTACTTTGAGAACCTCTATTTTCCACTTCTCCGGCAGCCCCCGTCTCGCGAGCAGAGAAGGGTCGCCATGGAGAGGGACATGATTACCATGGGTCTGTCCGAGGAACAGAAAGAAGAATTGCGCTCTCGTTGGCGACAGAACGAAACGGATTATCTTCGTGACCGCCGCAGGAAAGTAGACGTGACAGCCTTCATCAAACTAAAGACTATCGGACATGGTTCGTATTTTCTATGAATTTGATATTATTATCCATTTACCATTCATCTTAACCCCACAGGTGCTTTTGGCGTCGTGTCCCTTGTCAAAGAACGAGATACCGGCCAGCTGTTCGCGATGAAGCAGGTATCTATTTCACATCTGCTAAATATGTTTATCCCCCCATTTCATTTGACAAATGCACAATAGTTACGCAAAACGGACATGTTACGGAAAGGGCAGGAAGGCCACGTCCGTGCTGAACGCGATGTTCTCAAATCTGCATCATTGGTTTCCTCTCCAAGCGCTGCGGAGTGGATTGTAAAGTTATACTACAGCTTCCAGGACCGTGACAACCTCTATCTGGTCAGTAGTTCTATCACCACTGGGACAGCGTACACTGCCTAATGGGGTACAATCCACTGATTCATTTTGATTTCATTAAATAAATATAGGTGCTCGAGTACATGGGAGGTGGAGATCTCCTCAATCTTCTGATAGAACGCGACGTTTTCGAGGAGGATTTTACCCGCTTTTATGTTACCGAGGTTCGTCCTTCCCATTTCACATGCCGTCCGCGATGGAGCGCGTTATCCCCAGATGGTCCTTGCAATCGAGTCATGCCACAAACTTGGCTTTATTCATCGTGATATTAAACCTGACGTGAGCCTTTAAAATTCTTGGAAATTAAGGACCATTCCCCGTTAAACGAGTATCTTTGTCATTCTGATAGAACTTTTTGTTTGATCCGGAGGGACACATACGATTGAGTGATTTCGGGCTCGCGTCAGTACCAGCTATACTAAACGGGGACCTGGGTCCCCATCCTTGGCCAAGGGCTAATCTCCCACATTCCACAGCACCGATCTCCACTGGGCACATGACACATCCTGTAACCCGCCTTTCATATTCGCATGACAAGCTGTAATTGACGCCGGCGGAGCAGATTACGAACACCAACGGCGCCAGCTGCTGCACAAACACGGCATTGACCTTGACGATGGAAATGGCTTCATGGACGGAACTAAGACAAGACGCATGGACAAGAAGGATATCGAAGCGCTCTTAGGAGATGGTAATGGGAAGAGTGGTATCTTCACCTGGCGCGAAAAGAATCGTAGGAAGGTACGATGGTTCCCATAGTCAGTTCCATTTCCGCGCTGTCATCGAGCTCACGTCCCCATCACGCTGCAGCTGGCGTATTCTGTGTAAGTTCTTTCTCTTCCTGTGCTAATGTGTATATTGACGCTTCCATTCCGGCCCAAAGATGCGGCACGAACTCGTATAGTAAGATATTTTGCCTTTATCCTTTTAATGACTCCTCCATTTTTTATCGTTAGTGTCACCAGAAGTTATTAGAGGTAACGGCTACTCTTTCTCATGTGACTGGTGGAGTTTGGGCGTGATCATGTTTGAATGCTTGTACGGGTAAGGAACTGGTGGTTTGCGGCTCCGTTCACGTCGCTAATCGCATGTTGGTGCATAGACACCCACCATTCATGAGCAATTCCGTACGTGTCTCGTGTGGTTGGCCCCGATAAGCACAGGATCGGAAACAAACTGACCGTCACTTTTTTCCAGCGGCATGTGACTCGCCAAAAAATTCTCAACTGGAGGCAGTCGCTCAAGTTCCCCTCCCGTCCTCATGTCTCTCATGAGGCTATCAACTTGATGAAAGCACTACTCTGTGAACCAGAAGATCGTCTTGGAAGCCAGGCGTCTGCATCGGTTTTCCGACCCGATTCCCTCGCAATTCAGGCGCGCCGCAGCGGCTTCGTTGTATCAGCTTCTAGAACAAGTGATGGGGTAGAGATGATCAAGGCGAGTCTTTTTTACATCGCTTTGTCTGCGTACTGATGGTCGCTGGGATAACAGGCCCACTCATGGTTCAAAGGCGTCGACTGGGATAATATTCACCGATATCCCGCACCGTATCGCCCTGAATTGACTGATCCAGAAGATACCAGACACTTCGACTCCGACATCCCCCCAGAGGCATGTGTCCGTTCATTTATACGACGTTTGCGTGTTCTCATCAAACACGCTGCTTCCTAGCCTCTGGCTCCTGCCAATGGTGTGCCCGCAAATGTTACCAAAGACCCCCTCCTGCGGGACGAGGTTCACGGGGAAGAAATTCTCAACGTCCGCAAGGCCCTCGCATTTGCGGGCTTTACGCACAAGAGTCCTCGTGTGATCAATTATACCCGGGTTGACCAAGCCTTTGATGGATCCACGGAAGGGAGCAGCGGAGGCAAGCGTGAGAGAGGCCGCTCGCGTTTTCGCAGTGTCCACGACGCTGGAAAAGGGCGTGCCATTTCTTTGTAGCCTGCGGACGGCGTGTGCAACGGACCCTAATTTTAAGTGGGGTGACGGGATGGTATTTGATGACGCCGTTTGCGTTATGTGGCGTACGGAGAGCAGCGACCTCGCTGCAATGATGATGGTATGACGACAAGAAGATCTAGTGCGGAGAATATGTGCGCTCGAGGGGCATGTGTGACCGTTGGCTTGTCTTCTCTTTCTCCTCGCCTTTAATGTTTCTGTCGTAGCTCCACTCTGCGGTCGTCTAGACTCCGGGGTGCTTGATCTATTAAATCACAGCTTTTCTTACCTTACGTCTCCGCTGCATCACCGAGGTGCAGACGAGCTCGAGGGGATATCTCGCCTAGTCGACGCATGCTCATCGCCACTGCGTGCTTGAAGCATGATCTCGGGATACCGTAAATTTACGTGACTCGTTCTTCCTTTCTCTTATAGCTACCTACCATCTCGTTCGACTGCCTTGCGGCCCTCTACCCACCAAATGAAAAGATGGCTGTGTTGGACGCCACGTCGGAAAGTAGTACCCATTTACCCGACTTGACCGTTGGAACCTGTCAAACAAGCTCTCTACATGGGGGGATAACGCGCGCAGTCGTAGTGAAGGCCGAGCACTATGCCCGAGATGGTTAGACTTCCTTGGGTTTTCTCCTGCTGGGCAACGATTTTATAGCCGAGCAAACGGTGTAGTTGGACGACAAGTCTATTACTGGGCGAGTGTGTTGACGACATCATGAACCACCCCATGGAAACAACAGAAAATAACTATATAACGTTAAGTAGTGTCGGTACGTGCAATCAATAAATAATAGCAGGTTCGTACGACGAACGCGACTGCGAACAATCGATGCAAGGAATACTACACGGTCAATAAATAATAACTAGTGTCGAGGGCGAACGGAGCGCCGAATACTGGATACACCCTCGGCAAGGAGGGAGAAATGGTGCATGCAAAAGAATATTGTGGGCTACATGGGCAATGATTTTCCTGCTGGCGTTGTCTAATGGAAGTGGTCGTCATGTCGTGGTAAATGCCGAGTCGGTTGTTAAACGTTGCGGACAGTAGAACGCTGGCGCTTTACTGCTTGTCACTGTTCGTCACTTGAGCCTTCTTGATGGCGACTAGGAGCCTCAGCGTGAACCCGTGCGTGCCGGCGCATGTTACTGAGCACGCTGAAGCTGCGTCCACAGCCCTCGAAAGTGCAGACGAAAGCTACACGCATGGACAGTGAAAATCTGAGAAATTCATAGCAGTGGGATTACTCACGTCTCTCTCCGGTATGACTGTTCAGGTGGATCTAAGAGTGGGATTCAGGATATGAGACGTCTCAGCGATGCGGTGATGTGCATACCTTGAGACTACTCGGTCGAGTGAATCCCTTGCCACAATAATCACATTCGTACTTCAACGTGGAAGGCGCAGAAGGTTGGCGAGCCTCGGGTGCGACCGGTGCAATCATCTGTTCTCGATACTGATCCCTGGTGCAGCCTTCGGAATAGGACCCTGAACCCCGTGACGAGACAGCCGTGGTTGTATGAGAGTAATTGCAGGCCTGTACGGCTAGATTTGAATACGGATGAGACCCTGATGGGGTACATTGATCGTGGGATGCGGGTCGTTGATCCGCCTGGGAAGTAAAACGAGCGTGGTACTGAGGATATAGCTGCGAATGACATTGGGTTGAAGATGATGATAAACTATCAGGAGCCGAGGGACGGGGTCCAGCACGTCCGTCACAACGTTGCTGCGTTGGATGCGAATAATGGGCAGTCGAAGGTGCAGAACGCTGCACACGACATCAGTCGCCAACACAGAACAAGCGAATAGATGCACCTGAACGCCGGGTCCATCCAGTTGAGAGTCTTGACGACGTTCAGCGCGAGAAAACGATCGGTCGAAGCTCTGGTCAGTACGAGGGCCGGGGACGATCCACGGAGGAGATAAGTTCATTGGAGGCCTGGGTGAGCGGGACAATTCATCTACATGAACTGTCAGATTTACGCTTTACGCTTTACGCAAGGAACTCTGGCTTACCCCGGAACAAATCTCGAACAGGAGGGAGGGTCGGCCGTGCGTCTTCACGATACATTTTCCGGTCAGACATTGGAATAGCAGAAAGGTGAGAGGACAGAATGCTGCGAGCAGCGACGTCGATTATATATGGGGACACGGTCATTGCATGATCAGAGTCGTGGCCGGCTCGTAGTAGAAAGCAAGTCGTTATGAAAGAGTGTCCAGCTTTCACTACCGCACTGCGGGAAAGTGAGAGTGGGAGATTCATAGACCCGTTACCAAGATGTCTGGGCCGGAGTCCGTGCTAACAGCAACCGTCCTGATCGTCACCGAGGTAAGTCATCTGCTGTGCACAAGTCGACGCTGATCCTCAACTCCGCGGTAACGGTGGTGAAGGAGTGGTCGCAAGGCAGCGGACCTACTATCATACATTAACAAGCGAGCTAGTCGCACAAAGAAATGAAGAGTTCATACCCAAGTACGTGAGGACAACAGCCGACCAGCGGAGCAGGTAAACAATACTTCGGTACAGCTACGGACAGCCGGATTGGCTGTAGCAGGTACGGATCAACCGGGGTCAATATCATAAGTTGACATCAAGACAACATCTTCCAAGCTCGACATGCCGTCAGACAGAATACGTGTCTCATGTGGCTGCGGATCAGCATCGCCAGAAGGACGTATTTGACTCGCAACAACTTGAGCAGTGGAGAATCGCATTGTAATTGGCGGTAAGGGTAATCGCCGCTAGGACAATTTGTGGTTGGACGGTGTATTAATTAAAGGACCGCTCTCATGATTGACGAGGCAACGAAGCCCCGAGGACACAGATTTCACAATATCACTCAGCCTGTCCAGCAGCCAACCGCTGTGCCTCATCCGGCGTGGCTGTTTTTAAAGAGAGGGCGTGAAGCCCTTGCGCGAGCTCATCTGACAACGCTGAGTAAACTAGTCGGTGCCGTTGCAAAGTCGACTGAGAGGGCGGATCAATTACAGTGTTTGTGATGGGAAGTGTGTATATACCTTTCCCTTGAATGCTTCTGAGATGATCTGCACTGCGAAATCTATAAACGCCACACCGGTGGCAGCACGTGAGGGGATATTATATGGCGACACCGAGAATGAGAGACTGACGTGTTTCACCGTTGCCTCCACCTTGGACCCTCATGGCAGCATGATGGCGGTGGAGGTGGGATTCGTTTGTAATGGTGAGTCGTGAAGGTTGGAGCAGAGTTGTTAGCTAAGAAATGGTTAGAGGCCGTCTTCTGTGTGCTGATCGGCAAATCGACCTTACCTTGTCGTGTATAGTGGTCTCAACCGGCCCACAAGATCCAGATTTGCTCGTGGCCGTGGCCATAGTCCGGTGATATTGCTGTAGCAAATGGCGGACTGGCCCCATTCGGTGAGGGCGAAACATTCGAGTGGCGAGAAACGCACTGAATTGACTGTGCATCAATACGCAGCATCATCGGAAGTAGTGGTAACGAGGAACCATACTTGCCTCACACGACTGCGCGTTTTCAAAGCACCGACGCTGGCAGTGGTCGTGGGTTTAAACCTGGAAGAGGTTCGTGAGCCTACATTTGTCAGCCAAGTGACCCCCGTCAGCCGACGACCGACACGACGAGTGGTAATGACCATCAAGGGGGTTTCGATCCGCGATGCAACGAGGCGGTGGTGCTCAAAATTCTGACACATAAAACCGACGACATTGAGGTTGAACAGCCTTGACCCCAAATTCCGCGCGAGCACGGCGACCATACCCGAGGTGAGATGCGAGACAACCTCCAGATGAAATCTCGCGATCGTAGAAAGAAGGATTCTCCTACGGCCACCAACTTAATCTTGCAAGTCATTCTCAGCTCAGGGACGCAATCGACATAGCTATGTCGTTGCGCCGACACTGGCCAGCACTGACTGGTCCGAGGTGATCCAGTCTGTCACGTGTCCCGCGTTCTACAACAGCATGCGTCCCTCTCTGCATCACGATGGCTCCTTCGAATGAAGAGCGGGAAATGACCACACACCAGCGTAGTCTGGTCAACAACTGCTTCGAGGAGGGTCAGTATGAATCCGGCATGGCTGTCCTAGACCAATTGCGGTCCTCGTCCTTCAAACCACCTTCGTTAGTTTTTCTGAATGCTATTCATAGTTTCCGGTCTCATCGCCTTTCAACAGTGATCATATCCGCCAACTCCTTTACATAGCTCTCTTCCCTCCACCTCCTTCTACCACGGACCAAACAATCCAACAGGAACAGTTCCCTCCCTCTCCTGTCAAGGGGTCTCCCACGAAACAAAAGCCCGCTCTTCCCAAGGCATCGCTATTGCCTTCTGTGGCTGAATCCAAGACTGCCCAGCGTATTCTATTCTCGTTTCTTTCTACAAATTCACCCGGGGCTTTAGTTAGAGCACTGCCGAGATATCCGTTGGATGATGCAAGTGACAACGATCTACCGCCAGGGCCGATCGATAGTGGCTATGACGAAGACTCGCTCATCGCTCGAGAGTCCCTATGTCTTAGGGATTGTAAAAACTGTTGGGCCATCCTCAAAGAGGGGCTCATACAGCGCAAGAAGCTTGTGCCTCAGGATTCGAGGAAGAAGCGCGGAAGAGGAACCTACGACATCGAAGACGCTGCCTTCGGGCAAAGCGGTGACACACCAGCAGTGGTCGCTGAACATGCATGGCCAATCCTCCAATGGTTGGTGTCCTTGTTTGAGAAGGATGAGTTGCTCAAATCCCAGAAGTTTGGAGGTAAGAGCTCGACTCTCTGACAGAGTCGAAGATGACCCCTATCTCGACGCAGAAAAGTTCTCTCCTCTTCTACTATCGCAGATCCCTCCCCCAAGGGGAGGTACTGGTCCACGGTGGGACGCAGGTGCTCCGCTCGATATCGTCTTTCACTCTGTCGGGCAGGAAGACGGCGAGCGTCGTGGGATGGCCATTCGACTATTGACACTTGTGCGTCTTCGCATTGTCTTGAATGGATTCATCTCTAAAACAGAGATCTCCACAGCTCATCAACATCGGTCATTCTGGACTATTCGACGGAGGCATGTTTGCAGCAACATTGACGACCCGCTTGTATACATCTTCTCCCAAAATTGCTCAAAACCTGATGGAGAGCCTGCAGAAGACAGTCCCTGTTCTCGCGTTTAAAATTTCCGTGTGCCAGAAATTTCTGTCATCATCTCCATCTAGCTCCGAAGGGACCAAGCCCCGACCTAGGCCTCTCCTCAGGCGTGGATCGCGGCGTGACTCGGAGGCTATGTCATCCGCAATGGACACTGACCTCGGTCGAACAGGATCCAGCCTTTCGGTTCGACCTGCGCTAGCGACGTTTTCTGAGGCTGTTCAGCTACTCTATAGTGAGCACAAAGCCCAGACGACCGCTTCGGTACCACCGGTACTTACCATCAAGTACGCCCTTCTTGTCTCGTATGCACAACTCCAGGGGTTGCTACCTCCTGAGGAACGAGATAGTGACTGGAAGAATGTACTATCAAATGGCGGGTTGAAATCCCTTATCGATGAACTGTTTCCAAGTGATAGCACATACCACAAAGCTCTCACAATTATCGCTACTTTTTGGTCAGCGGTTTGAGGACATTGTCTGCGACACACAGAGTTCTGATATTGCCTCACTTTTCTGAGCATTCGTTGTTAGAGTATATCGATAGCATCGTCAAATTTTCAGCTCGATATGTACTGTGATGATAGTGACATGATAGCTCTAGCTCAACTGTCTGATTCATCTTCCATCTGTGCCTCTTCTTCCATTTCCATGTCCATGAGATCCACATCATCGGCGCCAGCGATGTCTTTACCTCTATTTTGTTGATCACGGTACATCTGAGCGAGATATTGGGAAGTAGTCGCGTCCTCTGGGCCTTTATCTTCCCTGACACGAAGGAAGCGCGGAAACCGCAGACTTAAGCCCCTTACAGAAGATACCTCACCCAGTGCAGCCAAAGATACTGGGCTGAGCGTTACGCTTGGACATCATGATCCATGGCGGTTAGTGAGAAATGAGGCGAAAAGTGTGATTTACTTACTCCGCACCTCGAATCTCCCAGATCTCACGAGGCTTAAAATACACGTCTGGTTTGAAGCCTAGATTTTGGGAATCGTGCATTTCAGGGTCAACAAATTCAGCTCCTAGTAAAAAATAACTCTAACCTCCATAACCACAGTCCCATAAGGGGTGAGATGAACAATTGTCGGCGTTCTCGGAGTAGCTCTCACTGAGGTCCTGTGTTTAGGATTAACATCACCCGGCCCATAGGCCATACAAAAAATTGGTCATACCCTGTAAAATGCGTCGGAAAACCCTAGCCAATCCGTTACGTCGAACGCGTGAGTGGGCTATGGTGCGATGAATCTCACCAGACATGCATTTACAGACGGCAATCAATCGCTCCTTTGTGGGGTCCCAAACTGCGAGCAGGACCGGGCTCCACCACCCTGCTTTGCGTCCATTTCCGTGCCATGCTCCGATCGGGACCAAGTCAAGTGTGTCTCCGAGACCATCCACATAATCTTTCTTGAGCTTTAGCCATGCCGAAGTTCGTTTATCTAAAAGGTTATCTTGAAATCCGCCCGACAGTACTTCAAGGAAGCATTGAGCATTTACTTACCAGGCCCATACGTGGCTGGCAAGGGTCGCTTTCGAGTCTTTCCCCGCTGATGAGCGGTAGTTTCCGCATTTTCGGCATTGTTTTCGGCATTGTCTAGAAGCTGATCCGAGAATGAGGGCACGCAAAGACAATGAACCGTTTGAAAACCAACTTTGATCATGAGGCCTTCGCACCGACTTTTCACGGCTTCTTTCCAAAATACCTCGATACATTCTTGTCCTTGCTCACTTTCGCAGCTGCTAACATGGGCGAAGTGAGCTGTGCCTGGTTCCCCTGGTGTCAGGGCTGGGAATCTAGTTCTCAGTAGATCCCGTCTTTCCCGGAACGATCGTTCCAAGAGAATCTGGACGAAGAATGCAACGATGTCAGGTGGGACCTCGCGGACATGATGGTAAAGGGGAACTCACTTCACCATCAAGGTACATCAGGTCAAAGGCAAATACACACACTGGGATTTTGATGTCTCTAATCTCTACGTCTTTCCTTGCTCTATTCGAAAGTTCTTGGAAAGATCCGAGGCCGCCGTCGTTCGGATCTATCGCAACGATCTCCGAATCGATAATAAAAGATTGTAGATTGGAGGCCCTTGCAAACATGCAGGTGACCAGTGGAATTACATCGGGATACTGGAACCGAAGCATGGGATTAGCATGCCTACATGCACGAAGTTACGGAAGTTTTACTTTATTGGTCATATTTTCTAGATGCCGAGAGAAAATGTGAACAGATGGGCGTCCATTAACCACTTTTGATGCATGGATCTGTGCACGCTGACCATCGTACTTAAACTCCGCTGTGAATGGCATATTATTCAGCCTATCGTATACCTCGTCAAGTGATCGAACTGGAGAGCCCAGTGTGGGATGGAGAGGAATCCCTGACTCAAAGGATTACTAAAAGAGTTTGAGTCAGGAACGCAGGCTGCCTCACCAACGGTGAGTGGGACCCGTGCAGAAAGTCCATCGAGTCCACCGGAAATGACCCCAGTGACGATGTGATCATAGTTGGGATGTTGGACATACACTTGTTTGACTAGTGCTTCGGCGTTCGCAAACCTCAGCAGGAGTTCACTGCGTCGGGAATCGTTGCTTTTTTGCTTGTCTAATGGCGATGGTTGAATGGATGCAAGAAATTGCGGTATCACATGTAGCAAGGAATCGCCTGGGACAGATGCGCTCTGGTTTGGAGGTGGAGACAAGACAAAAGCTCTGGCAAGTGCTGTCAAAATGGACGTTCGGACAGCGCCCACGCGCAGGTTCTGTGACAGCGTGCGGACCAAGAACCTCGTCTCTTCTCCTCTCGCAGCAACAAGTAGTTGCTCCACAATGGACTGCTTTTGCCTTGCTGCTCCTTGACCTTTAATGTGGGCAATTTTCAACATTGACTGGTATACATTTTCTATAAGTAAAGGAGGGTGGGCCATAAGTGTGCGAAGGTTGGACTTGGCCTCAAATGCGACATCTCCTGGGTCACCCGAAGAATTATATAGCCTCCGGAGCGCCGCAGATGTAAGACCGGATACATGTTGGATGGCTTTCGAGATGACAGAGGAGCCAATTCCGAGTTCGAGTGGAGAATAAGCGGGAGAGAGTGAATTGGACAAGAGATAGAGTGCCGGCAACAGGGACGCAGGATGATATAATATGAGACACCTCAAGGTGTTGGTGAGCGCATTGAGGATGGCGATACGGGAACGGGTGTCTACTAAGACAGCCAGGGTATGGACGAGGAACGAGTATGGTGCTGGAGAGGTAATCGGCCAGGGGCATTTGTGGACGGGATAAACCAGCGGGTCGACTGCCACTGGACCGTAGTCGACATCTACCCGCGTTGGACGGAAAGCAAGACCCAAATCCGTCTGACGCCTTGACGGCAGAGATGCCGTAGGGTTTTCGCAAGCATCAGGAGGAGATGCAATGCGATCGTGAGATGATGGCGGCACTGGTATCAGCATCGAACCTTGCGGATTGGGTTCGTCTCCTAAATCAAGCTGGATGGGGTTGTCTTGTGTTCCGTGTCCATCCTGCCATAATGCATGAATGGAATCGTTCATTGAGTCAGGAGGAGCAAGCATCTTTTCGGAAACGACGTCCAAAGATACATCCCTGCGGATATGCCGTGCCAGTGATGGCGCTGTCGTTGCAGTCGGCTTACCGTTGATGGAACTGGTGGCACGGAAATAAGTGTCGAGAACGGCTTGACCCGATGCAAGTTTGGGCTTTTTCCTTCTCGATATTGATGGGGTGGACGAAGTACGTTTCGACATGAGGGCTAGGCGCAGCGGATAGAGCGGGGAGATGGTGGCCGTATCAGACATACGTCATGCGTCGATCCGTGACGGGACCTTTTTAGGATACTCAGAGCTGGGAATCCGACTCATTTCCAGGTTCTTCGATTCGTGGGCGACGGCGACAGCGGCAAAGGTTTCAAAATGTCATGACAGAAAGGTACAACGACGACAAAAAAAAAAGAGAGAAAGAAAAACATATCGGTTACGCATCGCCTGCGCGATCAATCGTGGCACGCCACGACTCTGTGCCGCATTGCCTTCCGCAACTTTATCATTCCTTCCGGCGGCGTCGCTCGGGGTATTGATGATTCCGCCCCACCTGGCAACCGTATGAGGAGCCCTCGAGGACGATGGCGTGTTCCTCGTGATTTTGTGGTGCCTGCAAGATCCGACCTAACACGTCGTGGGCGGCGGACTCGTGGCGAGGCATTGCAAGCCTAGTCCGTAAGAGGTATGATGGGCCCGCAATGTCCTACTCCTGAGTGCCAGGCGATCCTAAGCGGGTAGGGTTGGGACGGTCTGCGTGTAACATCTGGGAAATAAAAGGGGTTCGATCATACCGGACCTGGGCTATGCTGAGGATCCATAGTTAGTCCTCCTGCACGCGGCATGATCGATTGGGCGACTAAATGTCTAGACTCTGGCCAACTATCACAATTGGGAAACCGGTCTCAATTGTCAGACCGTAGCAGAGGTCAGCAGGACTCACCCGCAGTGCTTGACTAGCACCGCCACAATGCCTATATTCCGTCTACCTGAGAAGAATCCAGCCATACCGGGATTGGTTCTGGTTTGATGGTTGAATCGACGAATGGTTACCAGAGAGTATCGATGAGAGAGTAAGCTCCCCACTCTACCTTACTTTGGTTAGACGACCCAGTCCAACAATAATTATAACTTGTCAGGGTCGTGTTATTCAACCGTTTGGACGCCAAGATCTGTTCCGCTATCAGGCACATTGGAGGTAACACTCCGATCGGGCAACCTCAGACGAGATCTCGTACAACCGGTTACGACCAGTTATGTTTGTTCGTGCCGCACTCACCCTTATGCGGCGCCGGCAAAATGCTCAGTGTACTGTTTATATGAGGCTCCAGCGGCACCGAAAATGCTTATGAACCCAAAGGCCCCAGCGCCTTGCGACACACATTCCCGTCCTTCCCCCTCACCCCAACCATGAGTGATCGACGCGGATATTCTTTTCCTACCACAGAGCTCGACCGGGGCAATCAATGGGCGACTAGTACCCAACAGCCCTCTCCAAGTCGTTATCCTGCATCATCAAGTGCCTACCAAGGAGTGCCAGCCAGCGCCTATCCAACAATAGCGGGTACTACGCACAACATGCCATCAGCGCACCCGCCCGTCCAATATGGAGTAAACGACTACACCGGAGGTTACCCCCCAACGGTGTCAAGCCAGTACATGGTGGCTACGCCGAATGCATACCATCAATCCCGCCAAAGCTACCCATCTCCGAACCATGCTCACCAGGCACCAAGTGCCGTGCCTCATTACACGGTACCCTCGCAACAATATCCTGCGCCGCATCAACAATCCAGCATTCACCAAACCTCCCCGTATTATGGCCGCGGCGATTCCCAGTACCAGCAACCACAGTATCCAGCATCGCCATCGCGGCCATTTTCGTGCGACCTATGTGCACTGTCCTTCAATAGACAGCACGATTTGAAGCGTCACAGAGAAACACATTCGGGGGAGAAGCCCTTTTTGTGTAATGGCGGATGCGGAAAGACTTTCACACGCAAAGATGCACTGAAGAGACACCAGGCATGTTAATTCGCCCGACATCGGATGAACATGCTACTTACCATCTTCTAGCTGGTGAAACACTGTGGACACGAAGAGGGGGTATCCTAACGACCAGCTGTCGTAAGCGGCTTCATGAGCAGGTCAGTTCTCTCAACGAGATGTCATCGCGTGTGACTGATGGCCGGCTGCCTTGCCAGTTTTGAACCGCCATTTCATTAGTATCATATTAATCTCGTCCTGGTCACCGAGCCCCTCAGTGACAGGCAAGAACTATGTTTCCCCCTGCATACGTACTATAAATTATGAACATACGTATTTCCAAATTGGAGGCTAAGGCGATGCTTTGCGTTTAGTCATGTAATACAATTTGTTGAATATATAACTATGGTTCAGGCTCATGTTCGATAATTTTCTCCAATATCCACGCGTCTTGCGGTGTGATTTTCTTGTAGTAATTTTTATGAATACCAGCTTCGCTGAAGCCATGGCTCTCGTAGAATCTCTTCGCGTCCCCATTGGAGACCTGCACGTGAAGAGATATGCGCTTGATTTGGGGTTTGTTATGGAGAGATGCAGCTTCAGTGATGCGTTGTAGGGCCTGAGAACCCAGCTTTCGGGATCGGTAGGGCTTTATGACACGAATATCATCCCATCTGATTCATCTAGGTTGAAATGAAAACTTACGGCGAGAATGCCCAAGGTTGTCAAGTACAATTCTTTGTTCTCGAGTCTACAGCAGATGTTCCCGACGGGGACATCGTTGTAGTAAACTACGTTCCTGATCATGTGAAAAAGGGGTTTTAAACAGCTACCTTATTGAATAGACCAACCGAGCTGACAAAAAGGTTCAACTTCGGGCTGCAAAATGTCTTGATAGTACTTGTCGCTATACTTGACGGGAAAGAGGACGGAATTAAGCTTGCGGACCGTCCCAATGTTTTGGTGGGTCAACGACGCGAATGACACGCGTCCTACGGGTGCAGGGGACTCTGAACTTGCCATCGTGCGCTTCTGCAGAGTACTGTGGAGTGGGCTGTGTAGTCAAGGTTGGGCACAACGTGACTATGTCCGTGGGAAAGTTCAATGACTGAGGGGGATAGCGACACAGCCTTGGGAAGACGTACTAATCTTTGTGGTTTGCTGTTCAATTCTTTCTTATCAACCCCCGTAAGTATGAATCAGTTGACGCAAACTTACAGGGTCCAGCTGTCAAGTGTGGCTCTCAGGAAACTTCCTGCAGTGCGCTCATCAAAGTTTGACAGCGCTGTAATAATTCCTCTTTGACAATCCCTAAATCGAGGGGGTCACCCACGTAAGTCCGCTACGTTGGCTGTATTCGTTCGAATTTGTGATAACGAACGCGACAAAACCTTGTTAGCATAGCCATATTTATCTCGTCGTCATGCCATAGGCGTGTCCCCTTTCAGTGTTCTTCGGATGTAGCACACTTCTTGATACACTCCAAGCAGTACCGATTGTCGGTCAGTTTCGAACACGAGTCAATAGCAGAGGTATCATTACAGTCTCAGCGCCGAAGCATTGGCAACTTGTCATTTTGGCAGGACTCAAGTACTCATACCTGGGGTGCGTATGGAATGTTCCGAGTAGTGGGTTTCCTCCTTTTATGGCTTTTTATCCGCATGTGACAGTCACTCTTCAACCGTGTCAGAAAGTTGGACCTACGTCCAATAGGCAACTCGCATTGATTTATTTGATGTACCTGGTTGATATCATACTCTGGTACTAATCATACACTGCCTTCCGCTTAGAACTCCCAATCACGGACAAATCAGTGTCCCGTTCCTATCATACTAATCCCGACATTGAGCCGGCTGGTCCACATGTACTTCTTTTCATATCCTCAGATACCCTGCCGATGCTTCATCCGCTTTGTGGCACACTCTCGGACATCACAGCCTCGTGGTCCTAGACCTGGTTGTTTATAGGCCCCATTGGTCTCCTTTGGTCCCTTGAACATCAAGCACATGGCATCTAATTGAGATAGGGCATGTCGGATGCAATGATCTTGTTATGGTGATTACTCAATGTTTGTTCAGGCCCGGGTCATGCATGGTAGGATAAGAGAATTTGGTAGGTCGGCATAATTGCCCGAGCAACCCTAGTAACTGGTTGTCCCAACATTCGGAACGGGCATGTGACGCAGTCCAGGTAGCATTGAACGGTACGTCAACAAGGGACCCCACATGGATTAAATATCTTCCGGTGCGATCTAGAATAACCCACAGTCGTGGCGGCGCCAATTCTTCATCACAACCACTGGCAATTGTGGATAAATCAACACCACCACCTTATAGTGGAATGCAACGTGACCACTTTCTCGCGACGGCGATGACAATCCATTCAGCCTATTGCGTTCTTATACTTACCACTTCCGGGGATTTGTATTCGTGTTGTGATTCAAGATTCCAATTGAAACTTTGTTGTTGTCCTGAAACCTTGTTTTGCCCGTGGGATGCAGTAAAGCATGCGAAAGCCCCGAACCACCCGACAAGGTGTGTACATGTTCCTCGCGCAGTGGGCTAACAAATACTAGCAGGTGGCATTTCGCTCACAAGAAATCAGAGACGCGGACGGTATGGATGAACATTGTCTCAAAAAATGCCTTTTGACTCTTTGTTTTACGCTCGGACACAGTTCTCTTCATCTTTATCAAGCGCGGCACCGAGGAAGTAAGCGCGGAGCTCTCCAATCGCCCCAAAGAGTACAATTGATCAATCCTCTCCACCGAGCCTCTAGAAAATGCTATCTAAAGGGCATTACTGCACCTTTCCTTGTGGTCGGCTTACCACCATATGTCAACGTCACGTTCACAGGAAATTTTCTCATGCGTAGTGTTCGATTAACTGTCCTCAAAATTATGAAGAACGTGTTCCATCCCAATTCAAACTCTTCTGAGTCGAGAGGGGACCCCTTGTCCTGAGTGCCTGGTTGCGAAACGTTGGTGCAACGCCGAACAATATGCTTCAATGGTTTGCAGTCTAAGATACACAAAGAACAGTAGGTACTTATCAATATCAATATCCTTTCCCTTTCAAACACTGCACCAGTGTGCCACCAATTCAGTTATTCTCTACTTGCAATGGCTTGGGAACGAGAAGCTTTATAGTCTGCAACCCTATCATCCGGTCTCACATGGAGCGCCATTAACCCGTGCGCTCGTGCACCTTCACCGTCGACCCTGCAGAAGACATGGTGTCCGTCAGGACTGCAATATTGCCATTGGTCTTGACTGGATGGTTGTTTGTACTCGATTCCCTTGGATCCCAATTGACATGCTCTCGGTGCGGCTGCGCATGCGATGCGCATCTTCTGAACTCGGCGATCTCGCCATCATTTAGCCTGATCAAGTGTTGCGACCCGATGGTCGAACATGCGGTGGTTGCATGATGTCCTCTAATTCTCGACCAAATTCCGTGCTGGAGCAGATCTCTCGCACGAGATACAGTACGGACGACATGCGACGAATGTTGACCACACGGTATGAACGCTATGATGGCCCGTTTGTTTTGGGTGTTTATGCAGCCCTGGATGTGACCGAGGACGATACTGGAAGCTTCGGTCAGGGACACCAAGAGCTCATGCATTTGATCGGTCCAAGCGACCCTCGAGACACTGCTATCAAGCATGAAAAGATGAAACATGCTTGGCACAGCTCATCACATTCCCGTATGTGGTTCCGCGGAAATCCTTGGGAATATCATACGACTGTAGGGATTCCTCACCGCGGACGTGTCACATTTCCGGAACTGGCTTCATTATCGACAGGGTTAGTGACAGGTTGGAGTCGGGAATCTCGGTTCTGCATCAGTGTCGTGTCCCTCTAGCCCTGAAGCATGATTCATGTATGTATGGTGTCGTGTGAAGGGTCAGAATGTCACTTGCTTGTGCTTACCACACGAAGTGATAACGGGTTGGATGGAAGAGATCAGGGATGAGATTAGCATTGAGTACAGCACGGGACATCGTGATAAGCAGTGGATAAGATGGGGCGTGTGAAGGGTGCTAAAGAGTGTTGGAGGGTGGACAAGTCAGCTGTGCTAATCAAAACAATGCAACAAGGAAAGCGAAGGGGTACAAAGCGAAGAATCATGATCATTGTTCATACAGGTCCGAAGAGTTGGCATGGTACGTATACATCGCCTGTTTGCTACACTGTGAGCATGATTTCAACGTGATTTGATTGGGGAAGAGGGAGCGCGAGGGCGGCGTTTGCGGGACGAGCGATGTAGTTGATCGAGATACACGTCGTCGTAGCTGCGAAAAACGCATTGACCGTCTTGGTAGTCGCTGAGGGTGGCCCAGACACAATGCCAGGATTGATCTTCACGAAACTTGAATGCCACACCAATGTGATTCTGATCCCATCGCTGCTCTCTCTGTTTCGAGTGGAACGCCTTGTCGGTCAAGGTGATGAGAACGCAGTCCTCGACGGTGAAGGCAACGGCGAGTTGACCGTCGGTGGCAGCGTCCAGGAGCGACGCTAGAGTGGGATCCATTTCAAGCTCTTTGGGAAGACCGCTGAATTAAATTAGTATGGGAGCTGAGATGGCAGCATCTCGGTACCTGGACTCACCGATGTTTCGGGTCGTAACCATCGACGAGGACCTGGTAGGTGGTATGATCTGAAAAGTGCAACTGCATGCTCGGGTGTTTGGATGAGCGGTGGATCTTTGTCAGGACCTTTCCGACGAGGACGGATGGATCGACGCCGACGCTATCTAGGCGCAGGGGGATGGGACGACGTCGCGACTTCATTGGAGACGGGGGAGAGCTGCTGCCCACGGAGCTGGGCTCTGAGCTGGACATTGTACATGGGAGGGGGATGTTATGGGATGTGGAAGGTCCACCGCGCACGGTGGACAATGGGCGGAAAAAGAAGATGACAGTGACGAGATTCGAACTCGCGCGGGAAACCCATCACGGATTGAAGGATGAACCTAAACGTGACGCCGTAACCACTTGGCTACACTGCCGTATGGAACCGTGGGGGGTGGACAATGGGGAGGAGGTGGACCCATATTGGGAAGAAGACTTACCGACGGTTGTGAGCGGGGAAGCAGACGAGGACGACCATGCACCCGACGCACACCCGACCCATCGGCCCACGAACTCTGCCCCGCTCCCAGTCCCCCTCCATCCCCGAAACACTCCCTCTCCACATTCGCAAACTCGCTCAAGATCCCACTTCACTCCGTCCCCCATCGCCCTCATCAGTCCCCCTCTCCTCCTCCCCGACCCCCTCCCGTCCCCTCCTCCCCGGCGCTTCCACCAGAGCCAACGGCGCTCGTCCAAAGCTACAGCTCCCCCTCACGGGCACCGTCAGCGAGTACTACGCAGGCCCCTCCCTAATCCCACCTGGCTTGGATGGCGAGAACCCCGGCGGCGCTACCGTCCGTCCCTCAGACCAGATCCAAACCGCTCATCCCCCTGGCTCAAATGACGTCAGCGAGAGCACCATCGACCAGCTCGTCGCCAGCTTTGATAGAGCCACCATCGATTCGTATACTCCCACCGAAGAGACCTCCACCCGTCAGGCGTTCGGGCGCTGGTCTGATGCCGTCTTGGAGGAGCTAGCTCGCTTGGGCGAAGGTCAGGGGGGTGCAGTCCACAAAGTTAGAGATATCCGAACGAATAGAATCTTCGCGCGCAAGACGATCACCACCCGCGAAGCGCCTTTGAAGCAGCTCGAGCGTGAACTCTCTATCTCTTCTTCCTGCAAGCACATCAATATCATTCAATTCTATGGCGCCTACATGTCTCCCTCGTCCAGCGAAGTCAAGGTCATGATGGAATACGGTGCCGGTGGAAGCTTAGAAGCCGTTAGTAAACGTATCAAAGAACGTGGCGCGCGTATCGGTGAAGGTGTTGCTGGCCGCCTGGCAGAGGGGGTCAGCTTTGTTCACAAACTCATATCGCTAACCCTCTGACTTGCATCCCAGATCTTGCAGGGTCTTACCTACCTTCATTCTCTTCGAACCATCCACAGGGATATCAAACCTTCCAACGTTCTCCTCACAGGAGAGGGTGTAGTCCGCCTATGTGACTTCGGAGTTTCTGGCGAACTCGTCAAATCTCTGGCAGGGACCTTTACTGGTACTAGTTTTTACATGGCCGTGAGTTTATACGTCGAACGAACGTCTCTCTTACTCACCTGTCACACAGCCTGAGAGAATCAGTGGAAAAGAATACAGCATTCGGGCCGATGTTTGGTCAACAGGCATCACACTCTTGGAACTTTTACAAAATCGATACCCATTTCCAGATGACTTGACTTCGATCGAGTTGCTGGTCTACATTACGCAGGGCGAGGTAAAAACGTATGGTAAACTGCACCTTCTGCTTGTTAATGTACCCCCTCTTAGCCTCCACAGCTCACTGATGAAGCTGATGTGAGATGGCCTAACGAAATGAAAGATTTCACAAAGCAAACGTATGGGCACCATTGACTGCTCCACCATTCACTTACCCTAACCGTATGCCCTCCAGTTTGATTGTAGACCATACCCTCCGCCCTACCCCCAAAGAGATGTTGACGCACCCGTGGATCGTCAGCGTTATGAAGAAAGAGGTTCCAATGGCAAGGTGGATTCGTGAAGTTTGGGGGTGGCGTTCTACTCACTCCAGTAATACGTACGTACTCTTTTGTATTTGCTGTGATATTTTTACTAATGTCTGTTCGCTGTCCAGCTCTGGCTCCAGACCCAGCTCTAGTCGAGGTCCTCGCACTTCAACACCCTAGAAGCTTTTCAACAGCAGTTCTGTTCCTCAGTCGCCAGTTCTTTGTGCCGTGTGCAACGGTTACTCTTGTACTCATCTACTTCTAGTCGTTCCATTGTCAACTCAATGATCTTGTTTGCCACGATTTACACCAAATACATCCTCCCCCTACCAACTCGCAACGTTGTGATGGTGTCAATATATGGACAGTCAATTACAGAGGTCTTTTTGAATGTTTTCAGTCAGAATATGCGAGTATTGGAAATTGCTCAGCTCTAGTAGGTATAGCAACTAGGTTCGATGCCATGAGGTATCGTAGAAAGAGACCCACATGCTTGACGAACGAGAGGTCTGTGGTGAAGCAGCAATATAATACCAAAGAGCTTGAGTGACCCCTAGATGTATTGTGGCACCTCGTTCAAGACGACCGATCCTCCTCACAGGAAATCACTGAGAGCACTTTTTGATCCACAGTCTGTACACCATGTCCCGCCGCCGCTTGATTTCATGAACAAGTAGGTCAGGATGCTAGTACTACGCGCTTGACCACACGACTCACTGAACATCATGTAAATCACTGTGAGGATGGATATTTTGGGTCGGGGCCAAGTAATAGGGCGGATTTATAAATATCCATTCGTTGCCTCGTTGACTGAATAAACGTCTTGCTGTTCAGCCAAGTTGCGGCGTGCAACTTCTGTCCTCTCTCGTGAGACGCTCATGCAAGGGACGATTCCGCCTGATGCGTGAATCACAACAATCGATCTTCTGAGACAAGTGGATTGGGTTATTGGAATTATAGCATAAACGTAGCTAGTCTTCATTCCGATTGCCGCGGCGCCATAGGGCACGACCTTCCGAGGATCAACGGGCTGTATTGTCAGAGGGGTTAGATAACAGTTTGAGTGAACAGGAATGGAAGGCCTCTTCCTTTATCAGGACGGATCTATTGCCCGACGTTGAAGCCTAAAGCAGGGGCTATAAGACTTGTCCAACGAATAGGGCGATGGTCTTCTGCCTATACTTAGTACCCTACGATCCCGATGCGAGGTATATCGGCGACTTACCACCGTTCCTTCGTCATCCCCATTTGACTCCTTTTCGAGCGGTCGCATCCGCGTCATTCCTTCGATTATACCATGAAAGACGGCACTGTTAAAAAAGTTGAGCTACCTCGGTGTTGGGACCATGGTTGGTATCCATAACTGGGAGTTACTGAGACCGATAGAACAAAGAGAGACATACCGAGAAACGGACCATATCCATCGACTCGATCTATACTGGGTGGATCCGAGCAGACTGTCTCCGCACGCCAAACGTGCTTCAAGGAGAATGATGCTCCGTTGTGCACGGCGCCGCAATGTCAGAGGTGCAACACCGATCGAGATCTGCCAGCAGAAAAGCATCCTGTCAAGAAGAAAACAAAGTCTGTAAGTGACGACAGAGAGGCTCTACGGTCCTGCCTCGCACAGGACGGTACAGATATATACCCGTCGTGCTCATCGGCAGTGCTGTGACCTGCAGAAACCAAAACGTTTGTTTGCAAAAAACGATTATAAGCGATCCCGCGAACATTTACCGGTCGGTGTTCAAAGCGAGCAACAAGCGACGACGACGCCTTTTAGACTTGACCACGATGATCGCGATCCCCGAATCGCTTGAACGGGACTCCCGGAAGGCTTCATTTTGCTGCCGACCGATCAACCCCAGGCAAGGACATTGGACAGCGCTTGAGATGTTTGGACACTAGTATCGTTACACACACCCTCGTCATTGAGAATCGCGCTTTTGCCGTCGTGTTCTCAGCCTCATGTGCCGAACCTCAGTCTCCTGTGAATACATCCAAATCGGTTGAGAAGACATGGATATCTCGTGCTGAGGCAACGCCTCGAGTGCCTGAATCGTGAGCACCCCTTGAATTCTAATCTTCCCGGTCAGCTCCGTGGCCCCTACTTTACTAAGATGAATGAAAAAAATACCAAAAAATCTTGGTCGAACTCCACCTGTCTCGTTGCTGTATTCTTCAGGTTCATCGCCGTCACCGGTTGTTTCGATCCTGAGGATTCCGCTGGCACCTCCAACACTCCGTTTCCCAGGTTTCCATAATTACGGATAAGTTTCATCTTTTTCCTATCAGTCATTCGATCAGGGTCTAATGCGGCTGAAACGTGTCCCTCGAAGCTGGCTTGTGCTTATTGGACTAACTAAATTTATTGCCTGTACGGCGACTGCACCGCATACACCCCAGCGGAACTAGGGCGGCTGGGGTACCGAAGGAAGGACAGACCGATGAACTCTTGGGCCCCTTCCGACAGAAGCGAAAAAAAAGGAAAAAAAGGAAATGAAGCAAGACGTTATGGCACTCGACAGCAGTGCATCAATTGAGGGGTAGACGTATATTTCTGCAGGGTAACTGGAAAGTTCCTGAACTCGACCCCGCCAACGACCGAATTCGTTCGATATCCAGCCGTCCCAACGGTGAAACGGGAAAATTACGTGAGCTCTCCAGCCACGGAGGATCTTGCACCGTTTCACTGAATGAGTATTCGCACGTTAGCTGCATATCAGAAATCGAGACGGAAATGTTCCCGTGTTCCCGCCACTCCAGTGGTTCTCGACGCAATCACACTTGGTGCTTATGTATATGGTAGAAGACCGCCGGCAAACTCCAGACAGCGGAGGTACGAGGGACTGCAAGCTGATACGCACGCTGTCAAAATCAATCTTGAAAAATAAATTTATTGTGGGGTTCTGCGCTGATCTGAGTCTAAAGCCTGAGAGATAGAATCCTACCATCGACTTCTCGGACCGTTGGTCGTGATGAACAGCAGCGTGCAATCCAAGTGTACGTGATCTTTGGTACAAACAACGGAAAAGGAGGCGACTTGCCTGGGAAACTTTGTCTGGGCGGACAGCTCCTGGGATTTACAAGTGTGAACACCATGGACTTG
This sequence comes from Brasilioporus rufonigricans, assembly GCA_038089195.1. Classification (NCBI taxonomy): domain Eukaryota; kingdom Fungi; phylum Basidiomycota; class Agaricomycetes; order Boletales; family Boletaceae; genus Brasilioporus; species Brasilioporus rufonigricans. Next base: position 25,683 of record JBBPKJ010000012.1, on the reverse strand, counting down.
AAGTGGAGAGACCAAGGACTTCACATGGTCATCATAGGATGGACTGCGAAAGACCTCGGCCTTAGCTGGGAGGAAGGTGATGTCACAAACAGGATAAATTCCGGCCGACCATCCCAGTCAACCGCAGTTTCCCGGTCGTTGGCTATTATTATGGTACGATCAACACGTCTTGTTAATATCATGTTCCAGTTGCGTACTTACTCGGACGGTGGTTCTCATGGGGGTACGGAGGATTTGAGGACGGGCTGAACGCAGTGCTAAGGGTGCATGTGGTGCTGCTACACAGGACTGTCAGATCAAAACCGAATGAGACTAGGACGTCGATCGAATCATGATGTGTATCGGGCGATCAAATTGGTCGTGTCACAAGCCGCAGTGCCTCGACTTTTTCGTGACTGAGCGAGCGGGTAACCGAACAATCAGGGTAAATAGAATTTGTGGCACCTGGCGTTTGATTGAGAACAAGCAACGAGAACACCTGACGAAATGATATAAAATGCCGCGGGGATGGAGATTAGGGTGGAGACGGAAGACACGCTGGAAAAGACAGTGAATGTACGTGAACAAACACGATTGAATGTACGGGGACCTAGGGTGTGTGGACGGTATGAGGTGTAAAACCTTATATTTGTCCTGGATCACACCGGAACGCCATGGCGCTGACGGCGGCATTCACATGTGCACATTTCTGATTACGGTAAGGTGAGGAAGTTGTACGGCGCCTCTGAGGGGAGTGAGTTTGAATTGTTGTACTATCGCAGTCGCGCATGTTACGGGGATTGTGCTGAATGGCGGACATGAACGTGACACTGACATGTCGACATTGAGGGCGAGTGGTGGGCAGGGACGTGTGTCATGTCGGTGGATTTGTCGCCGACGAGTTCCTAATGCGGACGAGTGCGCCGCGATCAATCAACAAATTCCACTCAAACCACTCATTTTGGGGTTCTCCGAAGCACAAGGTGGTCTCTTGACAGGACGACGCCCCCCCTTTTGGCAGGGATCGTCAAATTCGCAGAAATACGCCTGCACCCGCTCAAGGACGAGCTCGTCCGTGCTGCGGTGCGTCGTATTGAATACTGTGTATTTTTCCCACCTGTTTTGACGTGGAAGTTATGTGCAGAATTTTTTATTAAAAAATCACCACCTTTCTGTATACGAAATTTTGTTATGGCAGACTGAAAATGCCATCTGTTACAACGCAACACGACCCTTAGATCTGAATTTAGTGATCCAGACCGATTTCCGGGCCCGTGACAATGGTGTCGTCTCCGTCCATTTCCACCCTTTGACCTTCCCTGCTTCTTCCTTGCAGGTGTTCTAGTATAAAACAATGAAGGATCAGCTTCCCGAAAATCTACCTCCCATCGAAAGCCCCATGGCCGATAGTGTTACATAGTTGGTACCCTCGCTTCCCCATCTCGCCACACTGACTCCTTCTCCAGCCCGTCCACCCCTAACGCCTACATTCCCCCCGCCAGCTACTATCCTCCGTCCCATGCAGGTGGCCATGTCCACGTAGTCGCAACACGCAGTGAGTCGCAGCAGAGGAAACGCCCCAAGTATACCAGAAGCAAGACGGGCTGCCTCACTTGTCGCGTCAAAAAAATCAAGGTGAGCGAGCACGCACTCCGCCATCAACCCGAGCTAGACACCTTCCACTAGTGTGACGAGACCAAACCCATTTGCATGCGGTGTACCCATGGTCAACGCGACGTAAGTGCCCATCTTGATGGTCGGCGCCCGCTCATCACCCTGTTCAGTGTACTTGGCCTGAGGGTGTCCCCACTCGGAAAAAGGCCATTCCGCGCAAGGAAACTGTTGACGGCAGGCCTTCGACAGCAGAGTCTTCTGGTCTATCTGAGACGTCCACTCCCCCGACTCGTGATAGCACCCCTCCACGGCGACCCCAAGGAGAATACAGCTTGCCCCCTGTGGTAGCGCGTCGTCATAGGTACGTCTCGGTTTTATTTAGACCACATCCATTCAATGTTTTTCGTAGCGAGCCGTTTGTACCACCATTGGGACCAGATCCTGAACTTGCCCGTCGACAACTGTAAGTGCTACTCTTGACGAATCTCGTTTGGGGTCTCACTGTTTCCAGCGCTCCACACCCTTACCAACTTCATCATCCTTCCCAAACGAACGTTCTGTCCATGATACCCGAAATGCCTGCATACCAGTCGACTCGTTATGATTCTCCTTACGGTGGTGCCACGTCAATGCACGCAGGTTCTCGGCTTCCAGGTTCCTCGCATCCGCCGAGCCATCAGCTACAAATGCGCTCAATGACCCAACAGCATCAATCCCAGCATCACCACCAGCACCAACAACAGCCTCCCCAGCACTGGACGCAGCCACAGATGCTTCCCCCACTAAATCCTATGGATTCATTTGTGAGTGTAGTCCCCCATTTTTTAATTATTTAGTCGGCGCTCAATATTGTTTAGTTTCACAACCCGCAGGATAGGAGCTTGGTGGGACACTCGTCTAATGACCACCACCCTAGATACCAATGATAATGATGATCCCGTTTGTTTTCTATCTAAATATTCCCGTTATTTGTGATAGGTCCTCGAGTATTATCATGGCCAATCCCGTCTGAGAAGTTCATAGGCCCTACTATTCACCTTATTTGGATCAATTGCTAAGGACTTGGGGCCGATTTATCTGTCATTCTTATTGTTACGACCAAGTTTGGCACAAAGAAGGCTGTGAACCTGCTCTCAGATCTATCGAATGAAATCCGAACGGTTGCGTGCGAGTGTATGACTGACAACAGACTCACAAAGAACGATGTATCATTGGCAGCGTCACCACGAACCACCGCGACATCGCTAATAGTCGGGTAGATATTCTTCGATAGCCAGAATCGGGTGAAGCACATCTACTCAATATCCGAGGGGAACGTAGGCACCGCTCTCGCGTGGGTCTCACTTCTAGACGAGGACGACGGACAAGAAAACAAGTATAGGCAGGCTGCGGGAGATGCTCGTCAAATACGACATCGCAGGTGATTGTCAGAGTTGTGCGATCAACTTGCGTTCAAGGTGAAGGCTGCGTTTCTTTGGAAAAGGAGCCCGCTGTTCTTTCGGGATTCACTGGCAGTGATTGGTAGTCATACATGAATTCTGCACCACTGGGAGTCGAGGCAATTAATGATCTCTTTACTGGACTGGTCAATGCGCGGGGAGCCAATCTCATTTCAATCGAGTCTTCGGAGTTTCCCGCGCGAGTCTACTCGCACGACTCTGTCTATGTTCGACTTCTACGCCGAATGTAGTTGATAGATACCACCGATTTCACAGGTGGGCTACTTTTGTCTCACAGACCCTTCAGGGCGGGAACGGAATAGCGGAAGTCACAGGCTCAGTGAATGAGCGTTTGAGCTCGGAAATCACCTCCGAATGCCATGAGCCGTATAGTTTACTGACTTGAAGAGATCCGCGCGATAGCTCGCGACCCGCACACACAGGCAACCTGATGTATCAGAGAGCTGCTCAGGTGCGTTTTCTTCCCATCCAAAGAACTAGATCTCATGGCCCTTTCCGTAGATTCTTCTGCCTGACGTTCTTCAGGTCACTCAGAGAGATCGATTAGGCCAGCCCTTTTGTGACACGATCTTGACCCTGTGTCTTGAGCGTACATCCAGCGGCACGGGGGTAGAGTACGTTTTACATCTTAATGACCTCACATTGCCGTTCATTTACGCAGACCTGGCATACTGGGTGCTTGTCACGCCGTACGATAGTCTGAGAGTAATTCAAATCACTGCGGTGTGTACTTGTGCGATCTACGCATGTACTTGCTCCGTATATACAATGCAACAGGGTTCGCTGTACGTTCGACCTGGTGGAGTGTAGCTTATGTATAAACTGACCAGCGTATCATTACTAGGTAGCCATGAAATTCACACTTTTGGAGTAACCAATTCTTTAGGTATGCATGTAATGAATGGTATCCCGTTAGGTTGACAGCTGGTATTCACGTGTCTCTTATCGTGCGGGTCTGGAAACGGCTGGATCAAGGATTTCCAGGCGCCGACTGGCGCTCGGTCATGAATGATCTGCAGCTGAGGTGCTATGACCAAGTACAATCTCTTCCATGGACCTCGTTGCGCTGTGTGCGTGCCGTGTATGTAATCTCATTTTTGGCAGGTGCCAGCAGTAATTGGTGAGGCTTGTGCACCATCCCGCGAACGGCTTGGCAAAAGCTGTTTGAATGATCATATTTGTCTCACTAACAATCTAGTCACCAGGGTGCCTGCCAACGAGGCGGTTTCTATTGTTTGGACAGCCAATTTGTCAAAATTAAAAGAAATTTTGACGGCACCCACCCATGCATGTCGGGATGAAACTCGTGCAATTTTGTGAATAAAAAAAGAAGAATCCGGGGGGTGTTGCGAACCTGAATGTGCATTCTCGAAATCCGAACCCTTGCAGCTGGTGTGATGCACGGTGTTGTACGCAATCAGATCCCCTTTGAAGGGTTGCGTTATGCTGACGTGTTAGCAGCGAGGGTCCACCATGAATGGATGCCAGCAATGCATTACGGCGCTTAACTCAAGACGGTCCAGGTTATTCAGGTATAGATGCATCGGTATCTCCGCCCTAAAGCTATGGTCGTATCAGAAAGCGGTACAAGTTGTCTTTCCACTAAACTTACTCAGTGGAACAGATCAATGTAATAGCGGTGGTCTTTATTACCTGGTTAAGGCATTGCGATCTACTGCCGGTGCTTCTTGATGCGCCATTACACGGTAGGCAAACTCAGGCTTCTTCCCTTCTCGTGACCTGGAACCCGATTGATGGCTGTATATTACAGTGGCGTACATAAAAAGATCGGCCTGCTGACCTATTCAGTGGGGCCCTTTTTTCGACATGACATTTTTTCGACGGTGGCGTCGTGAGCTGATCAACACCGCTCTGACCATGCCAATGGTTCGTCGGAATTTATCCACAGGTCCGTTCTAGTGACTGAACTATCGTGAGTTCGGAGATTGATACGAATTGGGATTGCACAGCAGAGAGTGAGCTCAGGTAGCCCTCTATCTCCAAATGGGACAGCGTCATGACATCTCTGTCAGACCTCTTCTTAGTGTGTTTTTCGTTTTCCACGACGTAAAGATGCACATGTACGCCATTGGCCACCGACACGCATCCACACGGAGTAGTCCACCAATAGGAACGACTGAAATGGATGTCCTGCCATATCGTAACTGACGTGGTTCAAGGGCAGTGGCATTTTGCCCGGGATGATCGGACGTTCTCCAACTTGTTTCCCCGGAAATGCTTCCAAAAAATGGATGACCAAACGTCCCCGAGTTAACAATCTCGACAATGCCGTGTGTGGTTCTCCTACATTGGATCATACGGAGGGCGCGATCTCGTCTGATCTTGTTCGATAGTTTAAGTTGACCTATTAGGACTTTCCAGGAGAGTTCGGATCATGAATTTTGAAACACGGAGAAGTTTCAACCCTATTGTTATTTAACGTTCATATTTGAACCGAGTAGTCAGGTTACATAAGCACATTGATTTGTGATAAGATTGGTCAAGACTCAATCATGCTGACTGTCCTCCAAACGTCCACGCCAATACGTTCACGAAATGGGTCGGTTGAATACGATTTATGAGTTGTGGGTCTTTATTTACCTCAAAGATGAAACAGCTTCTGCAGAGGAAGTGAATCTGAATGCTCCTCATCCACCACACCAGAATGCCATCGAAGCGTTCAATCACGTCTTACATCGGATCAAGCACGAAATTATCCAGTCTCGCCTCCATTGGAATAAGCACGAGCCTAAGATGTGGTCCCGCGCTGCAGGACTTAGTGATCCAGAGCTCACCAACTTCACAATCGAGCAGGATCTCGTTCAAGTACGCAACGGGTCTGTGAGCTATGGCACCATCATCTTAGGGAAAATCAGGGTTCCAGCTGTCAGCGACGAACTGGGATCGGGATACATTCACGTTAGGTGCGTGGGTCAATGGCGACCGTCAGCAACCCCTGGACAACGCCCACGTGCTCCCCAACGTATGGGCGTCTGTCGGTGTCGGTGCTTCTGTCGCAATTCTGATGTTGATAAAGTGGTGACTTAACGACGTTCTTCCTTTTTTTTGGGTTGATTGCACTTTTTTTTTCACTGATGCGGTGTTCGTTCATTCCGCAGAATCCACGACCCTCCTAACAGGGTAAGTGTAACCAGTTCATTCTAGAATAGTGGACCGTCTGGTCTCACGGAATCATTCGTTTTATCCTGATAGGGCGACGAGGACGTTATGTTTCATTCCATCCTGCACGTGGAGGGCAAACGAGACGCAGACGGACATCCGCATCTCTGGCGTGCGATTCAGACGGAAGACTACCTCCTCGAATTCTTCAACGACTGATAAACGGCAGTGTCATGCTGTCGTCTACAGCTAGCACTTATACATTCACCGTCCCCCCCTTTTTTTTTGACGAAACAGTACCTGTTACAGCCTTGTGCCAGCTAGCCAGTACGATCTCGTGCAGTTGCCAGATATATGTTTTTTTCCTTGCCATCTGTCTCCGCGGATCACTTTCCGCCTCGGTCACCTTCACTGCTCCCACTGTTGCAGGAGGAAGGGAACCATTACGTTTATGTGTGTTACTACGTGTGCGCTGGGTCACCCGTAATGCCTTGATTATCTGCGGTCGCCCTATCCACGCGGGGCCTGACATCATTTATTGACTGATCTCGTCGTCATCTTAAGTATGTATGCCATTTTCAACGCGGCACATACCTGGACATGAGTCACCACCGTGCGAGAAAGTTGAGCAATACAAATCATTAAGGCATGGTCTACTCTGTAAATCGGCCGAAATCAGACGCTCAAAAGCGCAGTCTATTGGGTATGGCAAGAAGTACATTATACAGCAAGGACAAAATGTTCAGAACGCCGCTCCTTCAACGTCAACTCTCCGCCCCAGTCACAGCATACACATACATATGAGGCAAGTGGACAAGATGATGACAGCAACGGTAAAGGAAATGGAAAAAATATTTACAAGAGACAGAAAAGTATGTCCAGGATTGCACTACATGGCGCACGATGGAGCATCGTCATTGAACATCCAGATGCGATTTGGCGGAACAATACCGTGGGACACGAGACATTGCGAATCGGTGCTTTCGGAGAGAGGAAAAGTAACATCTTGGGACCCCCCGTACACGTATAACCCATGCGGTGGAACATACATCGTCGCCAGCACCTTGTCGTTCTGCGCGCCAGTAAAGGTGGCGAACTGACCGGGCGGCGGCGTGAATACGTCCATGAAGGTAGTCATTTGTATTGTACGATCGCCGATTGACGATTCCGTCGGGGTTGGCGAATAACTGAGTCCCGGAGTCGACGGACTGGTATTGTAGGCCATTGGACTAGTGTTGTTGGTCCCATTGACGTGCGAGCCTTCCGAATACAGGTTCCCAGGCGGTACAGTCGAAGACCTCCTGAGTGAAGAATTACCAGGAAGCGGAGATGGATCCATATCGCTGGCCATGTGTGCCGTGAGAGGGTTTCCACATAAGCGAATGTCGCTTTCGCTCCTACACTTGTTAAGAGCACGTCCAGAGGTGGATTGCGCTGCAGGCAATTTACCGACCCAAAGACGCCACTCAAGTGCTTCTCCAAGTGCACGCTCGCATCGGCCAATCTCGCGCGGCGGGAGACCGGAGAGCTTGGCCCACGCCCGGTTCGAATAGCAACGGTCTTGCATGAATTTTGATGCCAAGATCAGAGATGCAAGGAAGGTGCGACGGGGACACAGCAGCGGGGACGGGAGAGGGGGGAGGGGTGGAAGACAATCATTGTCTATCCTTGACTTGGGTGCTGGCATCTTGTCGGCATCGAGGTCCTGTTCCATTGAGAACGAAGCTTCAGCTTCGCACAAGATCGGATTGATGCGTACAGTAGCGAGCAAGTCAGAGGACAACGTGTGGGCGGAGAAAGCTGGAGTATCAAGGTCGGTTTCGTCCTCGATGCCGACCTCACCTTGGAGTATTCGATCACTATCCGATGCCACAGGGAGGGGAGGGAATTCGCCTTGCTTCTCTTTCCGAATGAGATCCGGAATCTTTGAGCGGATGGCCTCGAGGTAACATAGTGCTGTTTGCAGCACAGTTCCCGAAGTCCGCGAGCGACGGAGGACCTCGTGGACGAAACCTTTCATCGGTGCAGTCTCGCAACGATCTGGGCGCTGGACTGGCTGAACTGAATGTGAGGCGACGGGTGACAGGAAAGAAGTGGGTTGAGTTGTCGGAGAGACTGGGGAGGGGAGATGAACATTGAGGGAAGCCGAATGGGATGCATTGGGGATATGAGGATGATCCGAACCCGCAATCAGAGAGACCATTGGACGGCCCGAGGTCAGGAAGATGGTAGGTACGTCATGCTGAGACCATATGTCGCATAACGATTTGACGGCTTGGTCTTAATCGCAGGAAAGAGGTGAATAGGCGAACGAGTCTGAATCGGCAAGCCAACTCACCGACAAGACTGAGGGCAAACTTTGACTTTTGAATGTCGCGGAGTTTGGACTCGCGGGGTAGATTAGGGGCATGCCGTGGACGGTCGGACTCGGAGAAAGCACGGGGAGATGGAGAGACGGAGCAAGTCGATGAGGCTGGTGTGACCAAATAGGAAAGTGGCGATGAACGAGGGGGGACAGATTGGAGTGAGGCATGGTAGGGTTGCCAACGAACCCTTGTATGTGATGTTGATGGGGAACCCCGATGGGGGAATGAATGCGTGACAGGACGAACCATGGACTGAGCGGAGAGTTGAGGCAAAGAAGCGGGCGAGTGTGGAAATACGGGCGCTTGGAGGAATTAACTAGAATACAACACTGAGACCATTAAAATTGTTGAGTGGGATAGGAGCAACGGGCAAATTCTCGAGATCGGTGGCAGAAATCTGGCGAATGGGACTGGTAAATCGAATTCTGGTGTATGGGCACATCGTGGCACACGTCGGAATGCGCAAGGACGGGTCTAAAGTCTACAAGACTCTAGAACGTCCCTGGGATGTATAGGACCCTCCTCGTGCGGGAGAATGCTATACAATGGGGGGGACCCGAAACAAGGGGTGCTGAGCGTTTGATCAGTGGGGGAGGAGAAGGCGGCGGAGGGATTCTAAATACTCTGTGTGCAGTTGACTCGGGCGCTGTAAAATGAAGGAGTCACTCCCACCCCTGTCCCCTGACACCACACCACGGGGTCCGTCTATCGCCCGTCGCCGCCACTCCAAGACAGGTTCTGACTCAGTGTACCCCGCCTGGTTACATACCACCTGCTCTGCGATACGAAGCGGTGTCGTTCTTAGTCTACATTCTGTGTCGGCCGTGCCAAAGTCGTCCTGCTTCCTGCGCAGCAGTGTTGTCACTCAACTGTCCTTTTTTGTCGCTGTGACCGTGCCACTGACATCTTTCGCATCATCCATCATTTCCTTCTCTCACACACTCATAACTACTTTGTTTCACCGTGTGCTACAGATATAGGAGGACTGTCATACCTCGACAACGTTTTCGCTCGTTTAGTCACCATCACAGACCTACCCCTATTCGGCATATGTTCCTCAGCTGACTAGCGACCAGCGACTGGTGACTGCAACAGCCCCCGATCACCAGGTGCGAAACAGACCAGGATCCTGGCCGTAAATAACATGCGTGACATCCGACCTTACGCCCTCCAAGACATGTTGCCGGTGCTATCCGATACCAGATGTGCTTACCCCTTTGTGTGTTGCTATTCGGATCCACATCCGGTGGAACTCCAACGATTGATCCCGACCTTCAAGCAAACAACGCTCAAAGTTGGCGCCAGGCTGGTCCACAATCTGCCTTGTTCATGCAGAGCAAATGTTGATCATAGGCTCCGGGCTGTCAGCTATGAAGCTGGCATTGATTTCCACGCGTACACACAACGACATCAAATAGATTTACTCTTCTCGGCCGGTAAATATTCTAATGAACATCGAGAACAGAGATTTGCCTGTTAGCAGATCTTGTTTTCAGCATACCAATCACAGTTTGTAGATATCTAACTCTGAGTTTCGTACGTAAAGTGCGCAAGAGCGAATTCTGATCACAACGTGCTCATTTGTCCCGGCTCCGACCTGGGTCTGAAACCATATATGTATTGGACTGTCTATTCGTATACTAATTGCGCATAGGTCATCTAAGTAACCATGCCCGTGGCACGATAGCTGTTGCGCGCTCCCGCAAGAATGGGTGTCGTTCTTACGGTGTGCAACACCACAATTCTAAACTCTAGGCGGATAATGTCATTGGAACTTTTTTTTTTAAAAAGAAAACAACACTTCGTCTTCCTCACACGCCCTCTCACTTCTGGATACTCGTTACAGTCTCACCCAATTCACTAACCTCACGTCCCTTCACAGACTTGCATATAAAAATTGTAGCATTATTCCTCACCGTCCCTGCCACCCTCGCGATTTTTGTTGCAGGGAACGCCGGTGGTGGCAAGCCTACTTTGATGGCAAGACACGCCCGTGCGGTGCGCAAACTAGAAGAGTTCTCTCCAGTCAGCGGAGGTCATATCAAAACCCACGTACGCAGAACCTGCAAGCCAAGGTTCACGGGGAGTCCAAATGGCCTGCTCTTCTCGTCGTGGTGGAGCGACTGCTCATCTCCTTTGCGACCAATGCTAATTGGAATTTGAACAATAATAGACCAATGTCGTTTCGTCCATGTCACTCCCTGCAGTATCGATCAGAGTCTCCACACCGGCCGACCCTTTACCCCATGAACTTGTGACCATTTTCACTTCCGTTATCCCACATCCTACGTCCTCCTCAGTTATTGGTCTGTCAACGCTGAACACCGGCCCCATTGGCGGTCTTGTCAGTGTCATATCAGCTGGCTATCGCGGTCCAAGCGGGGCTACCGGTGCGGTTGTCAATCATTCGGGTTCGACCACGGTTGATGTGCAGCTTAGAGCAAATAACTGCGTTGAGCGGACCCAACGGGAATATCGATTTTCTGAACTGTGGCCTGACTTCGGGAGGGTGGACTCCTCCTCTCCTACATATTATCGACATTGTCAGCGTTGAGCTCTCGCAGATCGCGTAAAATGGCGGATCCGCTTTCTCTTCCTGGAAAATATTCGTTCCTCTTCGGGAAGTATGGTCGCGAATACGGCGGTTAGTTTACGCCATATCTTTGAATTTGGACTGATCTGTGAGCACCGTAGCCAGTCCCTGCTATCATACTTGCATCGTTCACAATGCAGGAGAGCTCTTGCGTCCCTACTACCGTCGGGAGTGCAGGTGAACAAGGTCTGATGCAAATCACCCTTGATAAATGTGGTGGGGCACCCGGCGGCAATTGCCAAGACCATGTGGGTGTACCTGCGTTGATATTGTCCCACCACCAAGTTGATCGTAGACATCCACAGGACTTTAACATCCGTAAAGGAGCTCATTTCTTTTCGCAGACCCTTGACAGCGTTAATAGCGACCTTCTCCTAGCGATTGGCCATTACAATGGCTGGTACAAAGGTCTGACATACGTGAGTTGCTTGTGTGCTAGGTGACTGGTACACTGGACATTTTCAATAGGCGGAAGCAACCGCTGCTGCGCAGAACGGCAACTGCCGCGAGCAAAACAACCTGGACTAGTAAGTGTTGCCCAGAGTGTATAGCATAGTACTCCGGAGTTAACCAGCATATGCAGCTTCCATCAGTTTCTGAACGGATGGATGCAGGATATTAACGCCTACGAGAACAACCCGCCCCTCGAAAAATACTTTAACCTCAATGTTTGTTCGAATTGACACGGACGGCTGCGCCGATCGTGATTTCGCCAACTGATCTGACATCGTCTTGGTGTTGGATTTGGAATGTTGAGTAGTGAGGGTAGTCCACATTTCCATTGTCATGTTGCTGCATATCCTTCTCTCGTTAACTTGAGTGTTAAGTTTAGCACAGCCATCGATCGTGAGATGATATTTGTGTGTTGCCTTTCTCAGAAAAAAAAGGTGGACGAGTCGATCTACTACTAGCAACCGAATCCCGGGGCGACTGCTGTAGCGCTAACGTACCTCTACTGACTGACGGCGCACTATGAGCGATGCTCTGTCGTCGTCCTCGGCAACCTCTTCTCCTGCTTCAACCTCACTGACATCACTCTCCTCGCCTGAGCTGCAGACGCTGACCCTAAGAGATGTAACCGACCAAGACAAAGCCCAAGCTGCGAAGCTGAAAGGCCAGGCTAACAGCGCGTTTACAAGTTCGTACTCCCGTCCGATGAACCCCAGCAACTTGACGATGGTGTCCAGATCATAACTTTACAGCCGCCATCCATCTTTACTCGAAGGCCATCGAGCTGAATCCTAGGGACGCGACCTTTTGGTGCAATCGGGCTGCTGCAAGAACGAAGCTGGAGGAATACGGATTTGCGCTTCACGATGCGTGTGAGTAATTCTGGCATTCTGGCTTGATCACACGAGATTCACGGCGAACAGCCAATGCAATTGAAGTCGATCCCAAGTACGCGAAAGCGTACTACAGGTGCGTTGGTTCTCCGGAACATGCGGGGGCATGCGTCGTTCACCAGGCACATCAGACGAGCAACGTGCTACCTCCAGATCGCCAAACCCCACCTCGCGGTCGCTGATTTCAAGAGAGTCGTCGCACTGGAACCGAAAAATGAAGTCGTCAAATCGCAGCTAGCGGCGACTCAGAAACTCGTCCGCAAAATTGAGTTTGAGAAGGTGTGAAATTTAATCCGTGTGTCACCTTCATTCCCGACCCGCTCTAGGCCATCGAGATGGAAGAAGAGAAAAATGCTGTGGAGCGCTGTTTGGAAATTATAGCCCAAGGTATGTCTGAGCGCTTATTTGCGCAGCCACCTATTGACGGATGTACTATTCAGGCGGCTGCGACGTAGAAGCTGACTATGCGGGTCCGAAACTAGATGTGGCCGAGGACGGAAAGTATACAATCACCTATGAATTCATATTAACCATGATCGATTGGTTTAAGCAAGGCAAGAAGCTTCCACGGAGATACGCATGGGAGATTGTTCTTGGAGCCCATTCGTCTTTTGTAAAAGAGGAGAGCTTAGTCAATCTCGATCTTGCAGATGGAATAACTTGCGACGTCATTGGGGATGTCCACGGTGTGTTTTGATATTGAACTCTTGCGATATCGTGACTTGACACACGTTCCATTCAGGGCAGTTCTACGATTTGCTCTATTTGTATTCCCTCACTGGACCTCCATCGCCTGATCACTGTTTATTGATGAACGGAGATCTAGTTGACAGGGGGTCCTGGTCTATAGAAGTGATATTGACTGCGTTTGCCTATAAATGTAAGTACTGAGCGAGCTATGTGGCTTTCCACGGTGGTTGAAGGGTATCAGGGTTATACCCTAACCAAATGTTCATCAATAGAGGGAACCACGAAGCCAAGGAGATGAATCGGACATATGGCTTTGAAGGAGAAGCCAAGCACAAGCATGGGGAGCAGACATACAAGGTAAGGCGGCTGAATCTTGCATTTTCAAAGACTGAGTTACCAAACTTAGCTTTTTGCCCATGTATTTACGGAGAGTGAGTGATCTAAAGGCTAGCTGTCATCTGAAAACCTAGGTCTTTCTTCATACAGTGCCTCTGGCAACTCTGGTCAACGCAACGAAGCCATCCACGAACATCACACCGAAAACGATATTATCACCGGAAAAGCTCAAGCGTTATTTTGTCGTGCATGGGGGGTTGTTCAGTAAAGACGGAGTAACATTAGAGGAAATTCGGAAGATACCACGAGTTGGACGACAACCTGGACAAGAGGGTTTGATGTGTGAGTACTTGGGACTTCCTTCCATCTTAGATGCTAAGGCACCTGGGCCCTAGGCGAGGTGTGAATTCAAGGGAAACCCTTGTACACTCACTTACACGATTACAGCTACTTTGGACCGACCCCCAAGAAACTCCAGGGCGCGGACCAAGTAAACGGGTGCGTGCCTGAATTGATTTGTTGTCACACGTTGTCTCAGCATGCTCTAGGGTGTCGGCATTGCTTTTGGACCAGATGTCACGAAACGGTGGTGCGACCTCAATGGTGTCACTGGCGTCATTCGTAGTCACGAAGTGCGAGAGAGTAGGTAGCTTCATCGTGTGGTGATCTGTCGGTGCTCAACGTGTTCTAGATGGTTATGCCATCGAGCACGATGGACTGTGCACGACCGTAAGCCTCAGTCACCCATTCATCGTGTTAGGATCCACTCTTCTTCCAGGTGTTCTCTGCTCCCAACTACGTCGATCAAGTGGGAAACAAAGGCGCATATGTAAGTATTTCAGTGTGTTTAATATTGGACCGCATGCTGATGTTGCACCAACAGATCCGCATAGACGCTGCTGGAGACCTAAAGTACTACCAATTTGAAGCGCAACCTCATCCACCTCTGAAACCGATGGCGTATGCCATGGGGGGTTTGGCTAGTTTGATGATGTAGGATGCTACAGATCTGTAGTGGGTAATCGATTTGGTGTAAGCGTGGGAACTTGTTTGGTTTTCGTCTGCCTCCAGGTACACTGGCTGCAGTATTCAACTATTATTCTTTGACCACCTCATGGATAAAACGAAATCCAAGTTAGCGGCGTTCTTTGACAATGACGATGAAGAACCCTCGTTCCCAGTGCGATGGATAGGACCTATTTCTTTGATGTCAAGGCACTCACGAGTTTGCTTCACATGACCAGCAAAAGCCACTGGACGACCAAAAGTTGTCCCAGTATGCTCAAGGGACTGTGCGCAAGTCCCGGCGGGAGAAAGAGAAAGAGGCAGCAGAGGCAAAGAAGAGAGAGGAAGAAGAGAATGCAGTCAAAGCCTATGCCGACTTCTTAGACGCGTTCGAGGGGGAGGATACAGGCAGAAAGAAGACTGGATCGACTTTTGTCCGGGGCTCTGGAGACGCGAAGACAGTTTATCAGCTTTCTGCGAAGGGTACAGCTGAGAGCTCCTCTCGGACCAGGGCATTGCGTGAGGAAATGGAAGAAGTGAGTAGTCGTCGTATGTTAAACACCAGAGACTTATTGTCCTTCAGGTCTCTCCTCCGATCAGTGCTCCAAAACCGAAGGGAAAGCGCGCTATGGATTCATTCCTTGAGGAAATCAAGAGGCACGTAGAGTCATGGCCGTGTTTTTCCTTCCCTCACATCATTTGTAGGGAGCAGGCCTTGCGAGAGGCTCGGTACTCTCGTTCTGGTACGTCGAGGTGTCAATCCACTCGAAGGGTTCCTGAGCACCGTATTTAGCCCATGGGCGATCCGTGACTGCTTTGGCAGGTTTGTGCTCGCGTGTGTCTATAAGTTGTCGTTCCCAACCAATTCTCATTAGCTTACGAGGGCCAGAGTGGGAGCAAGGATAGAGGAGACCCTGAGGTGAGCACTATACAGACACCTAAGAATCGTTTTGCGTGTTGAACATGGAGCTCCCCAAGACGTCCAATCTATTCGTTGCTAATTTACCTTCCAATGTTACGGAGCAATCCTTGGGCCTGTTTTTTGCGCGCCATGGACCCGTTGGTTCCGTATGTATTTATTTTTCGCCAGGGCTTTCTCAACTTACGACATGTCTCCAGGTCAAAATCATGTGGCCTCGCGGCGATGGCAGCAGCGGTCCTGGAAGTGATATGACTGCGTCAAGACGAAATCGCAATGTTGGTCTCAGTGGTTTCGTCTCATTCATGAAACGCAAGGATGCAGAGGTCGCACTGAGAGAATTGGACGGTTTCGATTGGGGAGGCTCGGTGTTAAGGGTTGGGTGGAGCAAAGCCGTACCAATGGCAGCGAAGCCGCTGTATGGTGCGAGTCCAGCCCATATACCCTTTCTGTGTACAAAACTCACCACACTTTCGTAGTTGCGACTCGCCAATCTCGTTCACGCTCCCATTCTAGAGATCGACATCGTGGCAGGGGAAGGAGCAGGAGTCATTCATATTCCTCCGGGCATCGCTCACGCTCTCGTTCTGGTGGTCACGGGCGTAGGTTTTCTCGACGATCACGAAGTCGATCATACAGCTACAGCCAGTCCCCATCGCGTCGACGGCGTCGCTCGTACAGTCGCTCAAGACGGTACAACAGTCGGAGTCCCCGTCGACGGTCGCGCAGCTCCTCACGAAGACGTGACGACGAGTCTGGCGTCACAGATACTTTCATACGGGCAGTAGCTGCCGAGGTGAAGGGTCACGGCCAGAAGTACGCAGAGAACCTCAAAGAGTGGGAACGAAACAATCCCAAGTATACTTTCCTTACTGACCGCAAGGTGGGTTGTTCAGTTTTCGTCCGATTCTCAACTTACAAATGTGTTACAGCACCGCAGACATGTCTTCTATCGGGGATTGGTTGAGCGCGACGATATCGTGGAACCAGATTTTGATGATGATGCACGTTCTCGTTATTCTGTTTGCTGTATATAACATTGACACGCTCATTTCAGGGCTACAATTCGGTATATTCCACCGACTCCGCGGAGGAATCAGAACAGGAACGCACGAAAAAGACCGTGTTGGGGAGACTCGCACGGAAGAGGTTTGAGGCGATGTTGCGCGCCCTTTCAGGCAAGCGCGGCGAACTTGCTCGTTGCATGACGTTTAGCCTGGAACATGCCGAGGCGGCTCGTGAAGTTCGTGCTCAGCTTATCTTTAAGTCTCCTGGATCTCACCGCCTTCCCATAGGTTTCCGATACTATCATTTCATCGTTGTTAGTGGATGGCACCCCGGTCCCACGCAAGATCGCACGCCTTCACCTCATTTGTGATATACTCCATAATTCAGCCGCTCCAGTACCGAGTGCTTGGAAATTCCGTCAAGAATTCCAGTCACGCCTGGGTATCGTCTTTGATCACTTTTCCACCATATATCATTCGTTCCCTGGTCGTATCACCGCAGAGACCTTCAAGAAGCAGATCACGTCGGTCGTGGATATCTGGGAAGACTGGATCGTTTTCCCACCCGAGTTTACGTCGGAACTTCGCGCGCGGCTTGATGGCACCACCCATGCGGAGTTGAAAGCAGATCAGCAAGACGAGAACGGCGGTGCAACGGCGGAAACTATATCAGCGTACGCGTCTCGCTTCAAGGCCAAGTCGTTCCAACCGGCCCAAGAACCTGTCTCCCCTACTCCCCAAGTCGCCCAAAACGATGAGAATGGTATGGACGGTGTGCCAATTGAGGGGATGGATGTCGATGGAGTGCCACTTGACCAAGACATCGACGGAGTTCCCTTCGACGAAGATGTTGATGGTGATCCACTTGATGACGATGTCGACGGCGTTCCCATGGCAGGTGGTCCTGAAGCAGACGATGCAGATGTAGATGGTGAGTCTATGGCGGAGGATGATGTGGATAGCGTGTCATTGTGATCTAGGACTTTGGACCTTGTGATCTTGTTCATTCTTTCGTTGTGTTTTTGGCTATGCAAACGAGCTCGATGTCCGAGTCCCAAATCAGACGAGTGGGGAATATGGAATGACATATATTCCAACGCAAAGTATCCACTGGCATATCCCTCTAGTGTGTAGACACGAGCTATCTAAAGCGTACGGTGTCAAAGCTCTGTTGGTAGACGGTACATTGCCTTAGATAACCTCTGCCAAATCTCGGACAGTAAAGTGAAACACGTAAGGGTATGTTGTCTACAACTGTCCACCAGATCAACCAAACGCGCCTGAAATCTGTTCCAGACGTCCCTTTGGAAAGCATTCGGGGCTGGGCGACGCGAAGCAACTGGGGAGGATTGTGTCGGTGAGGTATGTACTTCGGAGCGTGGCTAAGGTTTTATTATTCGACTATGCACCAAAACCCAGTGAGCAAAGCGGACTTACATTTCCAGTGACGGCCCTCTGTGCTTCGTGAATCAGCTTTGCAGAATCCTCCTCTCCCGTCTTCCTCCACATCTCCCGGAAGTATTCGACGGCATGCAGGCTCTCACTAAAGCGATGAAGTGTGTTGATCAATGCTACGACTTCCGAGCGTTGCAGAAGGTTTTGATTCGTGTTGTGACTATACAACCGAATAAGTTCGGGTGAGATTGTAGGGGAGAAAGGGACATACTAAAGAGCTTTCTCGTCTATTTCAAATAATATCTTGAGAGCCGTAGCCAAGCCAGTGGTCTGAACTTTCCCCCACAGACGGCACTTGTCACAACCAATACAGTCCATGATCCGGGACACGTTGCGAAAATGCTGTTTAAATTCTTGCTTCAGGATCTATCGTGTGGATCAGCGACGAGTAAACTAGACTTGATGGTAGTCCAGACGTTTGCGTTTGCCCCACGGAACAGCACTCGTTCATCAAATTTGCCAACGTGCTTTGCGATGTCCATCACGTTGTCGAGTCTTGCGAGCGTTCGAACTTCGTCATCCGACTCCGGCGAATGTAGATGGTCATGGGGGGTGAGGCTGTTTCCTGACAGGGAACAGTAGTCATATTCAGATAGATAAGGTGCGAGACGGGCGACAGCACGAAGGAGTAGAACCGTATTGAAATAGATGTACTGCAGGCGTTCAGGGTGGGAGGCTACTCTGGTGACGAAACATTCAAGATTGGGAGTCTAGAGACAATCATCGGAGAAAAGCGACCTTCTTGGACAGATAGGTATCACTTACCCATTCACCAGTCGTTTGATTCAGCCACTCTGTGCATATATGTGTTGAGATTGATGCATGAAGACCTACAAGAGATTAACATGAATATGGTACACCCTCAGCTAAAACACGTGCCGGATATGATCTTGTAGTATACTCGCTTTTCCAGACATTCACCATCTGTACCTTCACCATCCAAAGGCTCGTGGAGGACATTGGTCAGAGTGTCTGGAAGGGTAACAGGTGCAGCCGATTTCCCTGTAGGAGAATTGAGTTCTGAGAGACCAAAACAATTCTCTTCATAGATCGCTCGCCAGACACGATTGGCTGATTTCCCTGAATACCCCGTGTATCGTTCTGGAACAAGTGTTAGATCAACATAGTCGCCCTCTGGTAAGAACCATGTGAGCACATGAAGTACGATGCAAAAACTAGCAGGGGCTAACCTGTCATGTCATCGAGGAAACAAAAGTCAGAGTCACGATAATAACAACCCGGTAGCTGGATCCGCTAGGAATTCACGTGAGTAACAGCAGAGGCCCATAATAGTATCAGATACCTGGTCAACTGGAGGAAGATCTATTTTGCTCAAAGTAGCCGCCCTCCACTTTTCGGGTACTTCGCTCTATAACAAGAATGAGTGGTAGAATTCGACGACAAGTACACTTACTTACCTCGTCTACGGTGGTGATGCCACATTCACGGTTCATGCAAAAGCCATTCTCTTGCCAAAAAGGACATTCTCGGTATAAGTCAACCTAATGATTGTCGAGGCAAGTGAATAAGAGTCCTACACAAACCGGAATGAAGCACGCACCTGGAAGTACCGAAAAAAAGGAGTCCGGACAAGATCATGGAGGTTTGCATACAACTCTTCGTTGACACTCTCGATGGTCTCGTAGTCGCACGTCGTGGTTTCGATTGGACCTGTGGTCTAGGATTATCGTGTTCTATAATAATACCGTTGAGAAGTAATAAATAGAGCCAACATACTTCGCGCTGACAGAGTGGTTCACCACGAACGGGTTTGTGTTCTAGGACATCCTGGACTTGGTCTTTGCGAACGAGGACGTCGCCAAGGAAAGACGAGCCACGCGTGGTTGTACAGATGCCAATGGCGAATGTGAGTGCAAGACAAGCCCTGCGACATGCTCGCTGCATTTCTCGTGTCGGTCGTAGTCTATAAGTTGAGCGTGCCAGCGATCATCCACGTATCATTGTAGGTCACGTGATGTGTGAAATCAGTCCACGTGATGATCTCGGGTGCAATGGAGGTATGCGCGTCCGGTCCGTTCTCTCCGTGGCATACCGACGAACTTCTTCACGACAGCGACTGTTTCGATCATACGCTGAACAATGGTGCCAACATGCCCGCAGTATGTGACTCTCTCCACTCGCTCCTCCGAGGGTTTTGCTGAGCTGGTAGGGTCTGTCGAAACAAGAACCACAGCCAAAAGCGACACTCCTGAATACTCTCCAGGTGTGCTAACACCCCTAGTAGTCTAACCATGTAGAGAATGGATGCAGGCGTATGGACTGGGAATACATCCAGTCGTCTCACTTCTTTCGTCACCTTTTCCTGAGACTGGCGCATCAGGTGACCAAGGGGCGACTGCCCCCGGAGCTTCTGGCTCTGTACTTGTGAAGCTGATCAATTGCCCGTGAATAATGGTCTTGAAGAACTCGAATGGTCCTTAAAAGCCCTCAAGTGCTCAACTTTCTCTGAAACTGGAGCAGATAGAGTGCTGCGAGCCTGGCTAGCGTTCCGCCCAAGTCAGAGCAGTTGGCTCATCAGCAATTTCTCAGTTGAGATGTTGGTGCTTCATTAGGTGACAAAAGTCATGTTGCTACCATGTCTCCACCATTGACAACCGCACCAGCGATCGACCAGGTGTCACGGGGGTAGGGTAGCACATCGGAAAGCTCTCTCACGAGTTCCTGGCTCCGCCCCAAGCCACTTGCATCCGATGAGCAGTTTACCTCATCGCTTGTATGCACCTCAGAAGCTGGAATGGAGAAACCGATCGAGAAGCAGGTTAGGCCACTGTTCGTGGTCGGCCTATCATCGATGAACGTGTTACTACGACGCCGGAATAAGGGATTTGGGGCTCGAGGGCGCCAGACCCACAGAAGCAGGGGCAATCTCACAGTAATAAGGAGTATTCATTTAAACGGAGAACATGCGTGATTGACCACGATGCAACTGATCTCACCGGAAGACGTCAGGTGGGCAGGTGATCCGGACAGAGAACAACAGGCGAGGTGGATGTCTGGATGATGGATCAAATTGAGCGGTCGACGGAGTGACTGAGACACGACAATAATAGGATCATGTTCGCACGTCTATTACCCAATGTACAGGGATTTGAGAAAGACACGTCTGCACTTTCCTTTATCTTGCTTTTTTTCTCTGGTCAACTGCGTTGGGTTCCTCGCTGAGCGCAACGTCTAGGTATTCTCCGTCAAAGGTTCTGTATTTCGGACACCCGCAAATCTCAGACACATGGACACGTCCCCTGGCTTGGGCGCAGCTGAACTTCAGGTGTGGACACCGTCGCCGTTGCATCTCTCTCGCTGAAATGGCTTTGGTATGGACACGTCCAGAGGTTACATGGGCTTGAAGGCACGCCGGACCCCTTCCCAACTCTGGTGGAGGATGAGGCGCCGGTGAAATCATCCGCCAATAACGTTCTGGACACCAATGATCAGACCGCCTTCCCGGCCCTTGGATCCTCCGCCGCCCCTGCAACCCAGCCCGCCAAGTCCACTGCTTGGGGTGCCGACTCTGGTCCTCGTATCAAGGCAACCGTCAGGTCTCAGCCCATGGCCACCGACTCCTTCACTTTGTCCGCCAACGAACTTGCCGCGAACAGGGATGGCAAACCTATCTCACTCGGAGAAATTATGAAGCAGGTCATGTTAAAATTCAAGGTCAAGATCGAGGCATCTGCCAACCAGACGCGTCAAACCACATTCCACATGAAGTCTGAGTCTCAGAAGGAACTTGACAAGGCAAAACGGAGCCTGTTAGCTCTGTTGAGCCCCACGGTGCGTTCGCGTACAGCTCTCTCTGCATTCATTCGAACGTTGTACCAGGTCACCCTTACCCTGTCTGCTCCCGTCTCTACAATCCCGGCCATCATCGGACCCAGAGGTTGGTCAAGGCTGTTTGTCTAGAATCCAGGTTCCTGAGCCTTCATTGCTCATCACAGGTGCTACCCTGAGACAGGTGCGAGACCAGACTGGAGTAAGGGTGGATATTCCGCGTAGGGAAGATATTACATCCAATGGTCACCCCAATGGGTCAGCTAATGGGACTGCCACACCCGTTGACGAAGAAAATGAAGTCATGGTTCCTATTACAATCTCGGGCCCGCAACCTCTCGCGTACGAAGCTCAGGTCATGATAAACGAGATCATCTCGGCTAGGACTTCCAAGTCAACCCAACGCGTCAAAAACATCCCATATCATATCCTTCCTTTCGTTACTGCCCGCCGCGCACTCTTCATTGAGACAGCGCAGGGTGGTGAAATCCACCTTACTCTGAATACTCTGGAACGTGAGATAACCGTTAGCGGTGACCGCGAGGCCGTCGTCCGTGTAGTCGAAACTATCCAGGGAACCATCGAATCATTCAAGTCTGCCCTCATGCCAGTTAAAGTTTCTTTGCCAAGGCGCCAGCACCGTCTTCTTGTTGGCAAAGCCCTCGACGAGATTATGGAAACGAGCCGGTGCTCTGTTGTCGTCCCAGAGCCCCATGAGCAAGGTGAAGAGGTATTGGTCTATGGCAGACAAGAGGACATCTCTGCTGGTGTTGGTGCTGTTGTGGAGAAGGCGAATTCACAATACATTCATGAGTTTCCCCTACCTGGTCCTATCACTGTTTCGCGTCAACTCTTGGCTTACATTATCCGTATCAACTATCCCAAGACCCTTAGTGCCGCTCATCCAGGTGTTTCGGTTTTTACGCCATCCGCAGTGATAATCGGTCAAGCCTCGGTCCTCAACATTGATATTGTCGGAGAGAAGCCGCTCGTAGATGCCGTCGTCCGACAAGTTTCGGAGCTTCTGGGTAAACTGATCGGTGCAACAAGGGAGGTGTCCATCGAGTGGCTCATCCACCGGGTTATCATGGGAAAACACGCGAAAAGGTGACTCTTCACTTGTCCTTTTCTATAAATTCATCTGACATTGTACAGGCTGAGACAGTTTCACGAGGTTCACAACGTCCAGGTTTTCTTTCCTCCCGACTCTGTGGAACAATCCTCGGTTCTCCTCGTCTATGACCCATTCTCTCCTTTGGCCTCGCCTTCGCCTGTTGACAAAGAGAAGCACTTGGATGACGTCGCTACGGAATTGCTCCAAATAGCCAAGGATGCCCCTGATGTCAGGAACAAGGTAATATCCGTAGAGAAGCGTTGGCATGATGCAGTGCTTGGCAAAGACGGTACCACCCTCAACGTGTAGGTGGTGTACCTTTCCATCTGTAAATGTCGTATCAATGGTCCTTGCAGAATTATTGGCGAAGACAAGGCACTGTCGATCAAGGTTGGTGTGGAGGTGGGCGATCCAACCAGTCAGGATGTCATCCTCGTCCGTGGGATCAGTGTGGATGTCGATCGTGCTGTCAAGGAAATTCTACAGGTCGTGGAGGATGCCAAAAACGATGCCATTGTCAACAGCTACGTAAGTAAATCCAACCCTCCGTACTAACTTGGTTATTGATCTACGCGCAATGTTTAGTCTACGGAATTTGAGATCGACAGAGAATATGTCGGCCGCATCGTTGGTGCGCAGGGAGTCGGCATTAATAGGCTACGAGACCAACTCGGCGTCAGAGTGGACGTTTCCGACGACGTTGAGGATAAGGAGAAAGACTTAACCAAGAAGAAGAAGGTCGTTCACCAAAAGTCCAAAATCAAGGTTGGGCACTACGCACAAGTTGTGGGACAGATCTAACCCCATGATCAGATCACAGGACGTAAGGAGAACGTCGAGGAAGCCAAAAAGCGCGTTTTGACCCAAGTCGAGAGACTGGTTAGTTCTTCGGATTTGTCGCGCTTGATACGTCGTTCACGTATGATGTAGGCGGATGAAATAGCTGAAACCCTCAAGATCCCCGCTCAGTTCCATGCTTCCCTGATTGGGCAGAGTGGTAAATATGCCACTCGCCTGGAGGACAAATACGGTGTCAAGATCACGTTTCCGCGTGGGCCTTCGGAAAATGGTGAAAGCAAGACTCGTGAGGCCCTAAAGCCTGATGAAGTCCTCGTTAAGGGTGGCAAAAAGGGTGTGGCTGGTGCCAAATCCGAACTCCTCGAGGCTTTGGAGTTTGAAAAGGAATCTAACAACGTTCTCAAGTTCACCATTCCAACTCGGGCTATTGCGCGTATTCTCGGTAAAGGCGGAGCGAACATCAACGAGATCAAGGATGATACAGGTGCCCAGATTGACATCGACAAGGCCACGGATGACAACAACACCGTGACCAACATCACTATTCGTGGAACCAAAGAAGCCATCAGCGCTGCCAAAACAGCTATTTTGGCGATCGTTGAGCAGGTTGGGGAGGAAACGTCAGTCTCTCTTGTCATTGAGACCAAGTTCCATAGGACCATCATTGGGGCTGGCGGACAGAGTTTGAAGGACTTGATCACCCGTTGTGGCGGTCCATCCGATCCCAAGCTGCAAGCAGGACTTGTCCGATTGTAAGTTACTTCTCGAGGGTGCTAGTTAAACTTGGCTAACAATGAGATCAGCCCTCGGCAGGGTGAGCCCACCGATGAAGTCCGCCTTCGTGGGGAGCCTGCCCTTGTCAACAAAATCAAGGTGGAGCTCGAGAAGACGGTTACCACCTTGAGAGATCGCGTAGTACTGGCGGTCGAGATCCCGGCAGCCCAGCATCGTAGCCTCATTGGTAGGGGCGGTCAACATCTGAATGAACTGCAAACCCGCACGGGTGTCCAAGTACAGTTCCCTGGCTCTCGATCCTACTATCAAGTAGGAGAAGTTGTTAACGCAAGCGAAGTCGAAGATGTAGATCCTGCTGACGTCGTCAAAATTTCTGGATCTCGCTCGGCTTGTGAAGCTGCGATCAATGAACTTAAGGTGTGCCATTTGAGGTAATTAGCGCGCTGTCACGATTGACCTCTTCGCCAGGCACGAATCCAGAAGGCCACCACCCCTATAGAGCTGCTCACTGCTGTGGTGCCTGTACCCTTGAAATATCACCATGCGATCTCACAGCAAGGTAACTTCTTCCGGAACCTCCGATCATACGGCGTATACGTTGAGCAATCCACCCACCCTCAAAAATCTGCGGTACCCTCCCATCCTCCGCAAAATGCTACATCCACTGCCCGCATTGACGATGCAGAAGAGGACGCCCCTGAATCGAGCTGGCAAGTCGCCCTCAATTACCAGGATGCGGAGGAAGGTGACTCGGAGTGGACGCTGAAGGGAAAGGATGCTGCGAGTCTCGAACGCGCACAGAATGATATCAAGATGGCCATTGAACAGGCAGAAGCGATGACCCGCGTCGGATTTTTGACTCTCGCTGATCGATCTGCGTTCCCAAAGATCGTTGGGACAAAGGGGTCCAATGTTGCTCGTCTGCGCGCTGAGACTGGCGCTGACATCACAGTCAGCCGAGATAACAATACCATCGTTATTATTGGTGTGTTCCCTGTTTCCTGTGCTACCTGATCAGAACGTCAAACTTAGACTAACTGTAGGTTCGGAATCTGCTGTGGAAGAGGCGAGGGTGGCAATTCTCAAACAAGCCGCTTCTTCACCGCGATCAGGTCGTCGCTAGGCATACATATGTTTATCGTATGAACTACATATTTACATGCCATGTATCGTCTACAAACTAACTGGAATGGATCACCACAAACCGGAATAAAGAACATTATATCGATAAATACATCGGCAAAAGTGGCAAAAGCTGGCCAGACCTAGCCAGACCAAAATAGGCACGTTAGGTATGCTAGACCTAGCGTGTCGTGGCAGGGAAATACTCCTTCTGTCCACAAGCGCCAATATATGGCGA